>WWET01001937.1:179276-208297 GCA_011038615.1 Limnodynastes dumerilii | reverse complement strand
TATATATATAAAACACACTGTAACACACTATATGCACACATGGGGAAATAAGAGTGACCGGTAACTTATACTGCCTAAGGATAAGAAAATCTTGTGGTGTATATATGTACAGTAAATCCTTACTGTTTGTCTGCAGAAGATTTAATATGTGCAAAGTTAAGAGGCTCAGCTCATCACTGTAAAGTCAGAAATGTGGGAATTACCATAATTCTTATGTATGAGAAGAACAAGGTTTAATATCTCTTTAAACCAAAAATGTAAATTCTACCCTGCAACCTATATTGGAGTAATGAGAATGTTAAGACATCAGACCTACTCGCACTTGTGTTTAATTCTAAATATGCAGAGTCACGCGGTTTTTAAAGTGAGGGTTTTCTTGTTCGCCATGCATATAAAATGTCCTTGAAATGAAATAAAGAGAAGGGGCTGACTCAGAGTTAAGTGTATACTTTATGGCATGACATAGTTTGTAGTGGGTACTGTGTGTTACCATGAATGTACAAGCTACACAGTGAGATAACAATCTATAAATCACTATTGATGATGCACTGCACACAACAAAAGTCTGTCTGTATGATTTTAGTCAGAAAAAAAGTACAGATACACATTTCATCTACAGTGTTAATACCAAACTTTGGTAACAACTTTCTATGAAGCAGATGTAGTACAGGATGCTGTGTATAGCTAGTCTTCCTATTTGGCAGCTTGCAGTCTATGCTGATAGTGGTTTTGTTTTTGTGCTATTAAGTTTGTAGCTTCTTTCTTTACTACTGTTCCTTCCTCATCTTAGTTACAATTTAATAGAGGTTTACTGATACAGCCTAAGACCAGACAGCCCTTAAAAACAGCGTTGTTGAAAGAAGGAAGGTAAGGGAGCTATTTGTTACCCCCAAATGTGAAGGGGATGTCTTTAATGGGGCATCATGTAAGTAGATGAGACTGAAATACTGGCAGTATTCATATACATTAATTAGTAATCTGCTGACTAGCAATACTTAAAGCACAGTGGGCCAGATCCTGAGCTACGTACGCTAGCGTTTTTTTAGGCTAGCCGCTGACGTAAAGTCGCCATATTGTATGTACTGCGCATGTGTGCGGCAAATGTTACACAACGTAACTATGATAGTACGTAACTTCAGTGTAAGTACGAATGAAAGGGCGTGTCTTCCATATGACACCCGGAAATAAGCTTTGTAGGCGGAGGGAGGCATTTAAATCGTACAGTATGGGCCGGGTTATGTATGTCAATGCATTACGTACGTCTGCACTTACGCTTGGAAAAGTTAAGGTAGGGTTTGGAAAACTTAAATTAAATAAAGTGCGTACGAGAGAGAGGATTGCCTATGGGAGTGCATAGTTCTTACCATAGCGTAAATACGCTACGTCAAGGAACGTAAAAACAACTTAAGTCTGGATCTACCCCACTGTAAGTATTGCCAACCGACAGACTTATTTTGCCCCTCTGTCCTAAAAAAGGTCTGGTTCCCCCTGCCTAGAAACCAAGATCTGGGGGTAAACATCTTTTGACCGCTCACCTTGAGTTTTGCAGGTCAAACCACAACCACAGCCCTTTTGGTCAAGCTATATCATGAGTTCTTCTCCGAGCTGTCTGCTCAGACTTCCAAACTCTTACAGGAATCACTGCACTTAACTTTTTATTTTTAAGAAAATGGACTAAACGATGTGGGACTGCATGAGCAGGTTTGCCCTTTTCTATTTGTGCTAGATTTTGAGCTTTCAGTTTTGAAATATAATAAAAGTAGACATTTTGTATAAGAATACACACAATAACTGTATTTGTCACTACGAGTTTATTACAATAGGCAGCACAGGCAAAGATGCTTTATACCAAGCTTGTGAAGGTTAGAAATGTAAGAGCCTAGGCCATTTATTCATTGTGGACTGAATCACTAAAACGAAAGCAAACTCGAATGGGAACAATCTATTCATCCATCTCTAGATGTAACAAGGTTAATCTTCCTAATCCATGTTATTTTGATAGGATCTGTTTTATTCTACCATAGAATATTTCACACCAACACTTTAAGCTACATATAAAATCGTCAGTGCAACAAATAGACAGAATTCCATTTAAAGTTGGGTACCTACTGTTATGCATCATAAATAATGATATCAAATATCTGACCATTTTGTACAATGCCTGCCAGCATATCCTCTTAAAATCACTTTAAAAGAAGATACAACAAACATATACATTATTACATTATTTCCTTCTTCACTATAATTGCCCACTGTAAAAAGCACAATGAACAGCCTCAATTATCTGTCTCTTCCACTGTGAATAACAAGTGGCTTCCAATGTGAAAACACTCAAATTACAGCTTGACAAACATTATTTAGCTGTTTGCTTCAATAACCTCTTCTATTTAAATTAAGCCTCTCTGCAGTCGTCTTGTCATTTCTCATTTCAGTTGTATTATCTTGGTGGGGATACACTGCATGTCTGTTACTGTAATATGTTCTGCTCTTTTTCAGGCCAAGTTTACGACAAATTTATTGTATAACTTAGCTGCTAATTTCCTTTTTTATTGCTTTTGTGTTTGGTACCAAAGAAACATTAAAGAACAACTCCATCATCCAAAATTAGACATTTTAGTCTTGCAGAGTAGACGAAGGAGGAAAAATATGAAGTGTAACACAAAGCAAGTTACAATTAGGGCTCTTTATGGATTTAATAAAATGCTACATTTTCTGCAGACATAAAATCCTTAGTTGTGCAAATTGGCATAAAATTCTAATCAGGAATAACATGAAGAAATTCAACCTACTACTACAGAATAATCCAGACCCTGTGATACAACTAAGCAGGTTTAGGCATCCCTGCTAGGGAAGGCAAGGAGATGCTCAGCGACAAACTGCTGCAGGGGATTAGCTAAGCGGTGGAACCTTATGTATTCTGCAGCAGCCACTTGTTGCTGAGAATCTCCATGGCTTCCAATTTCTCTTGGAATTAAACCTTTGTCAATCCCTGGTTAGAAACTGTTCATTCCGAAATAGGGACATCCGAAAGTTCCTTTTCGGATGTTCCTATTTCGAATAATGCCAAGTTTCAATTTTTTTTTTTTTAGAATGGGTGAATATGCTGATCGGCATACTCACCCATTCTGATTCGCAAATACCGCCGCCGTCGATATCCCTCTGCTACTGCTATCGCCGGACTGAAGGAAAGGTGAGTAACCTCTCCAGGGTGCGGGGTAGGGAGGGTTAGGGTCAGGCTGCAGGAGAGGGAGGGTAAGGTTTAGGCTGCAGGGAAGGGACAATTAGGGACAGGCTGCGGGAGATGGTGGGTTAGGGTCAGGCTACAAGTAAGGGAGGGTTAGGGTCAGGCTGCCAGGAAGGGAGGGTTAGGGTTAGGGTAATGAGAGGGGAGGGTTAGGGTTAGATTAGGGGAAGGAGTGGGAGGACTTTTTTTTACTTACATTTCGGAGCACCGAAAGCTCGAATAAGATATATATAGAATAAAAGAATAAAATATAGACAAATAAATATATAAATAACCTAGTCAAAGTGCATAAAAGGAAAAGAAAATCTAATCTGAGAATCATAAAGTTTAATACATGTCACGGTGAAAATAAATTCCTGAAAAATGATTGAATGATACCAAACATATATGCAAAGTATCTCAAGAGTCCAGACCTATATTACAAACACTAGTGTCATTAAAAACTGTGATGCAGAAATAAATGTGTCATATAGTTCATAAAGGAAACGATACACAGACCGTGAATGTTCAGATCCCTAAGGATAAATCAATAAGTGTCTTATTTGTATGTGTCAAATCAAATGTGTGAATGACAAAGATAAGTAAAGGAAGATCCTTCCGTGCTCACGATTTTGCAGACAAAAGTTTGTGTTTCTCTATTCAGAATTGTCCTTGATATTCAGCAATATTCTTTTAAATTGTGAAAGTTCCTCTGCTATGTCGTCAGTAAATTGCTTGCTCTGTTATTTTGTAGTTATATTGCACGCTTAAGGGTATTGTGCTGCTACATGATCATTATAGTACGAAGTGTTCTCTTTCCAACAATTATTATTATTATTATTTTATTTATTAACAGGTTTTAATATAGCGCCAACAGATTACGTAGTACTTTACAATTTCAACAATCACTATAAACAAGACAGGATAATAACAAACAGACTGGATGGGTAAGAGGGCCCTGCTCACACTCTATAGGACAGTGAATTTGATACATAAGGGCAAGTGCTCTATATCACACAATAAATGATGTATGGTAAAAGTGCTCTCAGTGCTCTGTATGATCCAGCCACACAGCAGTGTTAGTAACAGAGATAACATTTTAGAATAGAAAGAGAGTGTGTATGGGTTTGTGTGAATAATGTAAAAGAAAGGCAAAAGTGGTTGTTAATATGGTATATTAAGTTTAGGAAGGTTGAAGAATTTGATAAGCTTATCTGAAGAGATGAGTTTTAAGGGAGCACTTGAAAGTTTGGAGAGTAGAGGATAGTCATAATGGGTGAGAAAGGTTGTTACAGAGAGTGGGTGCAGCCTAGGAGAAGTCCTGTAACCGGGAAAAAGAACATTATGAAGTGCAAAAGAGAGCTGTAAATCTTGTAATGATCTGAGAGAACAAGCTGGGATATATCTTTAGTGAGGATATGTATGAAGGTGCAGCCTTGTTTATGGCATTATAGTTTAGGGGTGTGGGGCTCCGGTCAGAACGGCCCAATTCCGAAAGTTCAGTTTCCTCTGTGAACTGGCTGGGATTTCGATTGCATATGCCTCAATGAGGCATAGCAATCGATCCATGGAGCACCACAAGCTCTGTCATCCGAAATGGTAAGAAAAAATAGTCCCCCCACTCCTTTCCCTAATTCTAACCCTAACCCTCCCCTCTTACTACAGTAACCCTCCATATCCCACAGCCTGACCCTAACCCTCCCTCCTTTGCAGCCTGACCCTAACCCTCCCTCTTCTACAGTCTGACCCTAGCCCTCCCTATCCTGCACAGAGAGTTTACTCACCTGTCCCTTGGTTCGGTGATAGCAGCGGCGGAGATGTGGTGAAGGGATATTGGGCCTGATCCAGAACGACGCCGATGCGCTGTGCTTACTAAAGCACAGCGTATCGGCGTTCACTCTTTTAGACACTCCCCTGTGCGGGCGTATTTTCCCTTGCTTACGCCGGCTGAAGGCTACCCTAACTTCAGCCGGTCTAAGCAAGGGAAAATACACTTGCACAGGAGTGTTGGTACACTAAACCCTCCCTCCTTTCCTCATTAAACTAACTCTCCCAGCCCAACTTCACTAACCTTAATGTAGTAACGCTGGGGTACGCCCCCTCCAGCGTCACTACGCTGTTCTTATGGATCGTCGATCGGGTGTTGCCGTAGCTACGCCGGGCAACATCTGCAACGCTGACAACGGAGCTGTAAGCGGGGGAGGGGTGAGAGACAGGGGGAGGCTGCACTGTGCTTGTCTTTTCAGAGGAGTGTGCCTGGGTAGTAGAGGGGATGGCTGGTATTTTGGAAGACTAGGGTCCTGGGGTTGCAGGGTTTATTATGCAGGGCTAGGGTTGCAGGGGTTATTATGGAGGGCTGGGGTTGCAAGGGTAATATGGAGAAGGGGTTTGTGCTGGAATTTCTGCTGCAATCTCTGCTGCACCCCACTAACTGCCACCCAACCACTGTCCCCACCTGAAACCTGCACCCTACTAACTGCCCCAAACCCCTGCACCCCAATTACTGAACCCATCTCCCATTTTCATTCAGACCCAGCCCCCAACCCCTGCCCTCAGACCCTGCACCCCACCAACTGCCCCCAACCATGCCTTCACTCACACTCTGCACCCCACTAACTACTTCCCCACCCAAACCCTGCACCTCACTAACTCCACCAACTCCTGCCTCCACCCAAGCCATACACCCCTGTAACTACTCCCCATTCTGGGATCAGAATTACTCTCCTAAAAAGTGCCCCCCCCACCATGAAACAAAATAAATGTCTAACATAATGTTTTCCCATCTTTATGACGGGCTTTAGACTAGTATTTAAATCATTACCATGATTTTCAGCTACTGCATTACATCCTAATCCAAAATGAAGGACATAGGGATTTGAGAATATTCCACCTAGAATTGAAGGGGTATGGGTCGCCGATGTGAACTGACTGGGATTGCTTCTGCCTCGTAGACGATCCACATAAGACAGAAGACACTGCTGCAAATGGTGAGTATAAATTTTACCCCAACCTCTACCCTAATCCTTACCTAACCCTCTCCTTCCAATACCCTAACCCTCCCTTCCCTATATCCTAACCTTAAGACTCCCTTCCCCACAGCCTAAGACTCACCTGTATGCAGCCTGACCCTAAGATTCCCCTACCTGCCACCTGACCCTAAGACTCCCCTTTCATTACCCTAACCTTAACTCTCCCCTTTTATTACCCTAATCCTAAATCTCCTCTCCCCACAGCCTAACCATAAATCTCCCCAGAGAGTCACCTCTCCGGACGGTGCGACGTGTCTACGGCGGCGTTTCCGAAGAATGAATGGGTAAGTATATGGGCATATTCACTGATTCATAAACAAAAAATTAAAAATAGCGCTATTTTGGAAATAGAGACAGACGAAAATTAGCTTTTGACTTCTAAAAAAAATGCAATTTTGCATCAGCGATTCCCACCAGGATTGAAGTTATGGTATAGTAATACAAACACCTAAGCACTTGCAATGCTTTCTGCTTTCATGCACATTCTTTTTAGACCTTAAACTGCAGCCAGAAAAAATCTTTCTCAATGACCAATTTCAAGGTGGTTTGGCAACATATAATAGGTTAACTAAACAATGACAATATCATTGAGAGGTTAACCATGTGGGAAAGAGCTTATATGAAATAGTAGAATTAAATTTCAAAATGAAGTGTAGGTGGAACACAATTCTGAGCAATCAAACAATAAAAAGGTGTTTTTAATCTTAGGAACTTGTCGCTGTTCAAACAAAATAATTTTTACATTTTGGACAGAATCTGTAAAATACCCCCTCATCTGAGAGACAGGCAGCCTATATTCGTATGCACTCAAAAAGAATTTCAGGGGTTTTTTTTGGGTGTGGGTCCCCGCTTAGAATGGCCCTATTTCGATAGGGTCATTTCCTCCCAGCCAGTTTCAATGAGGCATAGCAATCGATCCATAACAATCTGAAAGGTAAGAAAAATAGTCCCCTAATTCTAACCCTAACCCCCCTCTGATTACTCTAACCCTCCCTTCCTGGTAGCCTAACCTTAACCCACCATCTCCCACAGCCTGACCCTAATTCTCTCTTCCCTGCAGCCTGACCCTAACCCTCCCTCTCCCGCAGCTTGATCCTAAACCTCTCTCTCTTGCAGACTAACCCTAACCTTTCCTCCCCCGCACCCTGGAGAGATTACTCACCTTTCGGCACGGCTGCAGTATTTCCAAATAAGAATTTGTGAGTATGCCGATTGATGTCCTTTTTTCGGAAATAAGATTTTTTAGCCGGGAACTGACAACGGTTTGTGACGGGGACCCACACTCCTCTTGTTTATAAGGTACTATAGCAGTGCCCCTCTGCAGTTGCCTTGCACAACTGACGTTTAATGTTAAGATATTTTATTTGTGTTGAGAGATTAAGGTGCATGAGGTCAGATGCGTTGATAGTCAAAAGCCCAAGATATTTCATTTGGGTGTCAAATGTGGAAAAGGGGGAGAGTCTGCCAGGGAAGGCCCCTGCAGTGGGAGAAAATGTGACTTGTCCCAGTTGATGTGCAGACTCAATATGTCCCACGTATCGAAACGATACGCAGATTACGTACAATAGCTACTGCGCATGCGCAGTAGCTACTGTGAATTAAATTATGGCCGTCTATGGAAGACGGCCATAGTTCTGGATACGGCCCATTGTGAGGAGAGGAAGTTCATCTAACAGTGTATGTATGAGTCATCGCTGGCTGCAGGGCTGGTGATTTCTCCAATTGCGATTAAGGTGAAGCTATGCGGTCTTTTAGACCACATATACACAATCTACGTATCGAAACGATACGCAGATTACGTACAATAGCTACTGCGCATGCGCAGTAGCTACTGTTCAGTGAATTATGGCCGTCTATGGAAGACGGCCATAGTTCTGGATACGGCCCATTGTGAGGAGAGGAAGTTCATCTAACAGTGTATGTATGAGTCATCGCTGGCTGCAGGGCTGGTGATTTCTCCAATTGCGATTACTCCTAGGTGAAGCTGTTCTCCACTGTCACAGACAAAGAACAGATTAAAACTACAGGTGAATTGTCAAAGGCCTCTCGGAAACCTGAGGCCCAAAACAGCTGACCCCCCTTGTCTCCCCTTGTCGCCAGGCGCATATAACTCCAAAATAACAGAACAAGAAATTTACTGTGACAGAGAGAGGAAATTTTATCAATTAAAAGAATATAGCTGAATATCAAGAACATTTCTGAATAGAGAATCAGTGTGTACCAGGTTTTTTTTTGGTTCCTATTTCTTCTCAGTTAAAGAGTCAGAATTTTCTTCAGCTTATTAATTGATCATTAACTCCTTATAGAGGTGTTTATTTTTAGTGAAAATAATAGTGATATTTTAGTGAAAACAATAGTGATATAAGGCATTTGACTACTGTACGTTGCTTATTTAGATAAAGATCATAAACATGGCTGAGCATTCACTGACACCTTAGACATTCAGACCCGTTTCTGAATACTTCTTAATTGATCTTCTCAGTGTTCTGAGGATTACTCCATTGCAATTGCCATTTTGTACTTTGCTATACTTGTACATTAAAGACTGTTTCACCGAAACTAAAATTTCCCAACAAAAGTATTGATTATTCCAAAGCAGTAGAAATTGCTCTGAAGGTAAATTTATACTCCTATTTATTCCCTTTGTACGTTGTTTTCTTTACAGGCTTCTAACAGGTCAATCATACTTGGAAAATAACCTAAGCATAAGCTAACAATATAAAGAAACAGAATGCTTTTGGTATATACCACTCTAGGGGATCTGATACTTTATTAAATACTGAAGCCCAGTTTGGGCCAGATTAAGAGTAATGGGACCAGATTCACATTTTGAAATTAAGAAATGAAAGTTACACCTGGGCAAAACCATGTTGATTTCACGGGAGTCAAATTCATTTTATTCTATGCTTTCAGGGAGAATACTTTGCTTTTGCTTATTGCATCCAGATACTGACTAGCTTCACTTTTACTTTTAGACTTGGGCTGGGAAACATCCCCTTTAAACTTTAATACTACAGTATAATACTGTTTGTAACAGATGAAATTTGACTCCCCTGAAATCAACATAGTTTGGCCCAGGTAGGGTCGGACTGGGAAATGAAGGGTCCACCAAGGAATAATGTGATAAGGGCCCACCAAATAGTCAATGCGTGTGGTCAAAGGGTCAGGGCTGAAGGATGGCTGCATCAGTGATACTTGCAAATAAACTGTGTATCATCTGTTACACCCACAGACTGCTTCAACAGCTCAGAGTGAAAAGCGTGTTATACTATTAATTCTCAGTTACAGTGACCCAAATAATTACAGTGAGTATCCTACTGACATATATACAAGGCAGAGAACATACTATTGATCACCATGCAATAAGGACCACTTAAGATAATAGCAACTTCATCCTAGTTACTGACATAAAATACAGACTATATCCCAGCTATTGCCATTCCATACACCTGCACCCTAGTATCACCATAAAATACACATTGCAACCTAGTCATCATCATATAATACACATTGCATCCCAATTATCGCTATACAATACACATTGCTTCTTAGTTATCGCCATACAATACACATTGCATCCTAGTTATCACTATTCAACACACATTGCATCCTAGTTATCGCTATACAATACACATTGCATCCTAGTTATTGCCATACAATACACATTGCATCCTAGTTATTGCCATACAATACACATTGCATTTTAGTGACTGCCATACAATAATAGTTTAATTTTGTCATTAGCAGTGTGTTCTGCATATAAATGTTGTTAGTTAAGTAAAGCGCACTGGACTATTTCTATTCATATTCAAAATAGCAACTTTATTCATATGAACAGGAAAAACCTAATAATGTAAAAGTAATAGTCTCAATGTACCCATGTGATATATAGAATAGAATTTTTTTTTTTACTGGGTTACATTCAATTAAAACAAATGTCTGAAAGTAAAACTATATGAGGAATTAATAAAGCATATAAATCTACACATATTAAATATACCTCCATCCAGCCTCTCTCCTCTCCTTGTACGTCTGTGTTTCCACAGTCAGCCTTTCTGCCCCTTCCTTGTGTGTGCTGGACCAGCCAGCCTTTCTGCTGCTTCCTTTTGTGTGTTCAAAAAGCCTAATTGCCCCTTCTTTCTGTGTGGCCATTCAGCCTTAATGCCCTTTCTTCTATGTGTCAAGTCAGCCTTATTGCCCCCTACTTTTGTGTCCAGCCAGCCTTAATTGTGTCTAGTCAGCCTTATTGGCCCTTTTTTTTTTGTGTCCATCCAGCCTTATTGCCCCACCTTCTATGTCCAGCCGGCCTTATTGCCCCCTCCTTCTGTGTCCATTCAGCCTTATTGCTCCCTTCTGTTTTTCCAACCAGCCTTTTTGCTCATTCCATTTTGTCCAACCATCCTTATTGCCCCACCTCCTTTGTCCAGCCAGCCTTATTGTCCCACTTTTTATTTATGTTCAACCAGCCTTATTGCCCCTTCCTTCTGTGTCAAACCAGTCTTATTGCCCCCTCTTTGTGTCCAGTCAGCTTTATGCCACCTCCTTATGTGTGTCCAACCAGCCTAATTGCCTCTTCCTACTGTTTACAACCAGTATTTTGCCCTCTTTATGTCCAGCCAATCTTATTGCCACCTCTTTAAGTGTCCACCCAGCCTTATTGTTTCTCCTTATGTGTCTAGCTAACATTATTGCCCCTCTTTGTGTCCATTCAGCCTTATTTCTTACTTGTTCCCCCTCCATGTTCATCAAATCCCCATTCCCCAACTACCTTCTTAAAGAACTCCATAATCTTACCTTTGACATCTTCTTTCCTCGAGCTCTCTCCTCCTGCATGCTCTGCAGAATTATGGCGCCAGCGTGACCTTAGCTGGCATCTTGTGAACAGAGCTGTGGACAGCTGTGCCTAGCACAGTCAGCTCTTACAGCAGGGGTTATAAGAGAAGGCTCCACCCCCTTGCAAAAATGGGTAGAGCTTACAGGCCCTGGGGCCCACTTGAGATTTCCCCAATACCCCTGGTGGGCCAGTCCGACTTTGGGCCCAGGTGTAACTTTCCTCTCCTATTTTCAAACTTTGAATCAGTTGTTATATATGTTATATATGCCATGTTATATCATTATCAGCTTGCAATCATGTGACAATATAAATTGATCAACTATGTTCCCATACATGATTGAAACTAAATACATTACTGTGCCTGAGTAACAGTAGCAAAAAAAACACAGGCTGTGCTTTTAATTCAATATATGAAATGTGTGCAAGTGTATATATAAATGGAGAGGTGCAGCCAAGGACCAAAATGACCACTGTGTAACTACAAGGAACAAAAGAGAGGTCCGGTGCTTCAAACAAACATTATATAACACTATGTGTCAGCACATACATAAAAAGTTCACAATAATTGCTATATTGGGTTAAACTCACCTGCCCAGCGTAAAGGCACCTTGACCTTGACCTTGGTCATTTTGGTCCTTGGCTGCACCTCTCCATTTATATATACACTTGCACACATTTCATATACTGAATTACAAGTGCAGCCTGTGGTTTTTTTGCTACTGTTACTAGTTTCACTTTGGGAGCCTGACCCCTCCCCAACATGGCCGCTGCACACTGTTCAAATGGCAGGGGTGTCTTAACACAGACCTCCTGAGTACACATGGTTAGGGACTCACCTACAGGAGGTGCCTTGATGCTGGGCAGGTGAGTTTAACCCAATATAGCTATATTGTGAACTAAACCTCCTTTTTATGTATGTGCTGACATATAGTGTTATTGGATTACTGTGCCTGAAGTTACCCTTAATGGGCCAGATCCAGAGCTACGACCGCAAGCGAGCGTACGCTCATCGTAAGCGAAAATTCGTGAAAAAAAATGCACTACGCATGTGCAGTATGACAACTTCCGGTCGACCGAAGGACATGAGCGTACAGCGAGCGAATTTTCAGCGTATTTTTCGCTCAAGGGGCGTGCGTTTTTTACGACGATAGTCTGGACGCTGGAGTTACTACACAGAGGCGGGGATAGCCATTTAAATTGTACAGTATGGGCGTGCTAAGCCCCGTACGACCAGCGTATCGGTACAAATATTCGCACGTAGGCTGGAAAATCTTAGGGTAGGGTTCAGCCGCCGTAAGCTGTTACAATCAATGGGAGTGTTATGAGCTACGCTCGCGGGCGATTGCGGTCGTATACGCCCGGGCGTACGTTCGCTACGCTCGCGGGCGATTGCGGTCGTAGCTCTGGATCAGGCCCAATGAGCAGAGCTGTATAAAGCAAATTATTACTCTTGAATGTCAATGAATTCAGAACGGTTCTGGCTGATTGGGACAGTTACCCACTCTTTGGATGGATTCACCAATGTGGCTGCCCAAATGGAGGTGGGGATCCTAAGAGGAGTGTTGCCAATCACCATCAAGTACACTGACACGGGTCATCAAGCACCTTACTCCAAGAGATTCAACAAAATTGTGTTTGGCTATGCAGCATGTGCAGCTGTGCAGAGGAGCAGAAAAAAATTAATTGCCAACATAGGGGCAAATCCAGACCTATGTTCCCATTACGTTTGATCGCGTAGCGTATTTATGCTAGCATATTTTCTATGCACTCCCCTAGGCACACCCCTCACCTACAATGCCCGTTTTACGCTTGCCAAACCCAACCTTAACTTTTCAAAGTTAACTTCGGACGTACGTAAAGGCTACATGTACGTAAGTGCCTTAGCGCACCCATACTGTATAATTTAAATGCCTCACCCCGCCTTCGAAGCATAATTACGAGTGTCGTATGGCTGTCACGCCCCTTCGTTCATAGTTACACTGTTGATACGAGGCTGGTATGTACGTTCAGAGTTACGTGGCGTAACATCTGTCGAGCTCATGCGCAGTACATACAAGCTAGCGTAAACTCTCAGTCTATTTTACTCTCTTTCAAAAACTGAAATTGCATTGATTTACAATAAATAGTGTATGAGCAGCTGGAAGTGGACTGCTTACATAAGCTCCTGCTGCTATTGTTGCTGTGGCACCAAATGTCAGCATGCCTTTGATTGATGCTGTCTTTGGTCAAAGCACTAAGCAGAATCATAGAACATTCTGCCTGTGTTTTATAACCTTCATTTCCTATATTGGTGCAGCATTTTTATCAATGGGCATGCTGTTTAATATTTAGACAGTCAGAGAATATTGCAATGCACCTGGCAGCGGCAAAGCATTTTTTTATATTAATAACTAATGAGATTTTGGAATATGCTACAAGATATCTGTCATTCAGGGTTGCTCAATGCTGGATGCTTTACACAAAGCTAATAAAAACAACGTCTTTATATAATTAACTGCAACAACAACAAAAGCTTTATTTAAAAGTCAGAGCACATTGTTCACCTACTATTTGTATATACTGAAAAGATAATGTATAGGAAGGAGTAGTTACCAAAATCCTAGACCAGGGACCTGATGCAGAGACTTAAAATAAGAGAGGAAAGTTATTCCTGGGCTAAACGATGTTGGTTTCAGGGAGAGTCAAATTTCATTGTATACTTTACATGCAGGGATATTTTTTTGAATTGCTTATTGCACACAGATACTGACCAGCTTTACTTTTACACTGATATTTAGACTTGGGCTGGGAAATGCCACCTCTAATACTGTTAACAGCAGATGCAATCTGACTCCCCTTGAAATCAACATGGTTTTGCCCAGGTGTAACTTTCCTCTCTTATGTTCAATCTCTGAATCTGGTCCCAGGTCATCAGTCCTAGGGCTAGATTTACTAAACTCGATTTAGTTTTACTAAAGTAAATTCAGCCCAAAATCGCTGTAGATGAGGGTTATTGAAAGTTGCCATAGATAAAATCGCTACGGCGAATTTCAAAAGGCAGAGCATACAAATCGCTGTATTTACTATACAGCGATTTGTAAAATCTCTGTCAACTCACCTTAAACACTGGCGGGAAAATAGAGGTGGGTGTAACTTTCGATTTAATAGAAATTGGCACTATAAAAATCAACCTTTAAAAACAAAAAATAAATCCTTAACAATAACAAAATTGGCTGCGGCATGCAATTAACTCTTGGCATGCTTCGGCATATAGTACTATATGACACAGCTTGTCCTTGTATTGTAGAGCATGCTGTGCCATATAGTACCATATGCGACTGCATGCCAAGGGTTAATTGCATGCTGCCGCAACCATAATGTCCTCAGTTACTGTATAAAACAAAATATAGGCCCTCCATAACATAATCTAAATATAGCCCCTCCGTAAGCACAATAAATATATGGCACCTCCATTACACGATAGTATAGTAATGGCCCCTCCGTCACTAAATAGTATAGTATATGGCACCTCAGTAAATCAATAGTATAGTATATGGCCCCTCTGTCACTAAATATTTTAGTATATGGCCCCTTAGTAAATCAATAGTGTAGTATATGGCCGCTCAGTAAATTAAAGTAAAGAATCTTGTCCCCGTTCCTTGAAAATTATTCAAAATATGACCCGTAAAAGTAGATTGTAAAAAAAAATGCTGGTATTTTATAAAGTGAAAAAATAAAATACCAGAAATTACATTATAATACTTTTCAAATACAACTTAGTAAAAAAAATATTGCTCCTACTCAATGTTCTGTAGTCTTCTCTCTTGACAGACGAGGATCAGCTGGACTTCGGCTCCTTCTCTTCTTCATCTTGCAGGGGCAGGCGATGACGTTCATCTTCTTCAGGGTCCCTCTGGCAAATGACTTATGTCATTCCAAGGGCCCTAATTATAAACTCTGTCGCAAAATTCCGTCCGAGGATTTTTTGGCAGAGATTATAAATAGGGCCCCTGGGTTCATAGGAGGGCTTGAACAAATTGTATCCTAATGTTCTTTTCCTATTGTTCAATGTTGTTACTCACAGACTTTTGCATAGGGTGGGATGATAATCACACACAGGATTTCCAGGAAGGAATAAGAAAAATATTAGGAATTATGGCTGCCTCACAGTGCTTGTGATAAAGGTTAGATACCTACCACTACCTTATAGTAAGTGTTCATAATCCCTGTTTATACGAGTTACTGGCTCTCTGATTGTCTTCTGCATGCTCCATCCAGCTTCAGAAATCATTTTTATCAATGCCTCTGGTGTTAGAGTACAGGATGGTGGGACTTACACTATGTCACGTCCAAGGCCTGAACACTGTCAGCCGAGGTGGATTCGGCTGAAGCTGCGTAAATAAAACTGGGTGGCTTCAGATAACGAGGATGCATAGGCAGCGGGGGCAGGTAGCTGGCTGCTGAGCAGAGTGAATGCAGGTGGTTAACTGCTGGAGCAGACTGAGTACTTGGAAGGCAGCTAGGTATTTGCTTGAGCAAGCTGAATGCAGGTAGCTGGCTGCTGAGCAGAGTGAATGCAGGTGGTTAACTGCTGGAGCAGACTGAGTACTTGGAAGGCAGCTAGGTATTTGCTTGAGCAAGCTGAATGCAGGTAGCTGGCTGCTGAGCAGAGTGAATGCAGGTGGTTAACTGCTGGAGCAGACTGAGTACTTGGAAGGCAGCTAGGTATTTGCTTGAGCAAGCTGAATGCAGGTAGCTGGCTGCTGAGCAGAGTGAATGCAGGTGGTTAACTGCTGGAGCAGACTGAGTACTTGGAAGGCAGCTAGGTATTTGCTTGAGCAAGCTGAATGCAGGTAGCTGGCTGCTGAGCAGAGTGAATGCAGGTGGTTAACTGCTGGAGCAGACTGAGTACTTGGAAGGCAGCTAGGTATTTGCTTGAGCAAGCTGAATGCAGGTAGCTGGCTGCTGAGCAGAGTGAATGCAGGTGGTTAACTGCTGGAGCAGACTGAGTACTTGGAAGGCAGCTAGGTATTTGCTTGAGCAAGCTGAATGCAGGTAGCTGGCTGCTGAGCAGAGTGAATGCAGGTGGTTAACTGCTGGAGCAGACTGAGTACTTGGAAGGCAGCTAGGTATTTGCTTGAGCAAGCTGAATGCAGGTAGCTGGCTGCTGAGCAGAGTGAATGCAGGTGGTTAACTGCTGGAGCAGACTGAGTACTTGGAAGGCAGCTAGGTATTTGCTTGAGCAAGCTGAATGCAGGTAGCTGGCTGCTGAGCAGAGTGAATGCAGGTGGTTAACTGCTGGAGCAGACTGAGTACTTGGAAGGCAGCTAGGTATTTGCTTGAGCAAGCTGAATGCAGGTAGCTGGCTGCTGAGCAGAGTGAATGCAGGTGGTTAACTGCTGGAGCAGACTGAGTACTTGGAAGGCAGCTAGGTATTTGCTTGAGCAAGCTGAATGCAGGTAGCTGGCTGCTGAGCAGAGTGAATGCAGGTGGTTAACTGCTGGAGCAGACTGAGTACTTGGAAGGCAGCTAGGTATTTGCTTGAGCAAGCTGAATGCAGGTAGCTGGCTGCTGAGCAGAGTGAATGCAGGTGGTTAACTGCTGGAGCAGACTGAGTACTTGGAAGGCAGCTAGGTATTTGCTTGAGCAAGCTGAATGCAGGTAGCTGGCTGCTGAGCAGAGTGAATGCAGGTGGTTAACTGCTGGAGCAGACTGAGTACTTGGAAGGCAGCTAGGTATTTGCTTGAGCAAGCTGAATGCAGGTAGCTGGCTGCTGAGCAGAGTGAATGCAGGTGGTTAACTGCTGGAGCAGACTGAGTACTTGGAAGGCAGCTAGGTATTTGCTTGAGCAAGCTGAATGCAGGTAGCTGGCTGCTGAGCAGAGTGAATGCAGGTGGTTAACTGCTGGAGCAGACTGAGTACTTGGAAGGCAGCTAGGTATTTGCTTGAGCAAGCTGAATGCAGGTAGCTGGCTGCTGAGCAGAGTGAATGCAGGTGGTTAACTGCTGGAGCAGACTGAGTACTTGGAAGGCAGCTAGGTATTTGCTTGAGCAAGCTGAATGCAGGTAGCTGGCTGCTGAGCAGAGTGAATGCAGGTGGTTAACTGCTGGAGCAGACTGAGTACTTGGAAGGCAGCTAGGTATTTGCTTGAGCAAGCTGAATGCAGGTAGCTGGCTGCTGAGCAGAGTGAATGCAGGTGGTTAACTGCTGGAGCAGACTGAGTACTTGGAAGGCAGCTAGGTATTTGCTTGAGCAAGCTGAATGCAGGTAGCTGGCTGCTGAGCAGAGTGAATGCAGGTGGTTAACTGCTGGAGCAGACTGAGTACTTGGAAGGCAGCTAGGTATTTGCTTGAGCAAGCTGAATGCAGGTAGCTGGCTGCTGAGCAGAGTGAATGCAGGTGGTTAACTGCTGGAGCAGACTGAGTACTTGGAAGGCAGCTAGGTATTTGCTTGAGCAAGCTGAATGCAGGTAGCTGGCTGCTGAGCAGAGTGAATGCAGGTGGTTAACTGCTGGAGCAGACTGAGTACTTGGAAGGCAGCTAGGTATTTGCTTGAGCAAGCTGAATGCAGGTAGCTGGCTGCTGAGCAGAGTGAATGCAGGTGGTTAACTGCTGGAGCAGACTGAGTACTTGGAAGGCAGCTAGGTATTTGCTTGAGCAAGCTGAATGCAGGTAGCTGGCTGCTGAGCAGAGTGAATGCAGGTGGTTAACTGCTGGAGCAGACTGAGTACTTGGAAGGCAGCTAGGTATTTGCTTGAGCAAGCTGAATGCAGGTAGCTGGCTGCTGAGCAGAGTGAATGCAGGTGGTTAACTGCTGGAGCAGACTGAGTACTTGGAAGGCAGCTAGGTATTTGCTTGAGCAAGCTGAATGCAGGTAGCTGGCTGCTGAGCAGAGTGAATGCAGGTGGTTAACTGCTGGAGCAGACTGAGTACTTGGAAGGCAGCTAGGTATTTGCTTGAGCAAGCTGAATGCAGGTAGCTGGCTGCTGAGCAGAGTGAATGCAGGTGGTTAACTGCTGGAGCAGACTGAGTACTTGGAAGGCAGCTAGGTATTTGCTTGAGCAAGCTGAATGCAGGTAGCTGGCTGCTGAGCAGAGTGAATGCAGGTGGTTAACTGCTGGAGCAGACTGAGTACTTGGAAGGCAGCTAGGTATTTGCTTGAGCAAGCTGAATGCAGGTAGCTGGCTGCTGAGCAGAGTGAATGCAGGTGGTTAACTGCTGGAGCAGACTGAGTACTTGGAAGGCAGCTAGGTATTTGCTTGAGCAAGCTGAATGCAGGTAGCTGGCTGCTGAGCAGAGTGAATGCAGGTGGTTAACTGCTGGAGCAGACTGAGTACTTGGAAGGCAGCTAGGTATTTGCTTGAGCAAGCTGAATGCAGGTAGCTGGCTGCTGAGCAGAGTGAATGCAGGTGGTTAACTGCTGGAGCAGACTGAGTACTTGGAAGGCAGCTAGGTATTTGCTTGAGCAAGCTGAATGCAGGTAGCTGGCTGCTGAGCAGAGTGAATGCAGGTGGTTAACTGCTGGAGCAGACTGAGTACTTGGAAGGCAGCTAGGTATTTGCTTGAGCAAGCTGAATGCAGGTAGCTGGCTGCTGAGCAGAGTGAATGCAGGTGGTTAACTGCTGGAGCAGACTGAGTACTTGGAAGGCAGCTAGGTATTTGCTTGAGCAAGCTGAATGCAGGTAGCTGGCTGCTGAGCAGAGTGAATGCAGGTGGTTAACTGCTGGAGCAGACTGAGTACTTGGAAGGCAGCTAGGTATTTGCTTGAGCAAGCTGAATGCAGGTAGCTGGCTGCTGAGCAGAGTGAATGCAGGTGGTTAACTGCTGGAGCAGACTGAGTACTTGGAAGGCAGCTAGGTATTTGCTTGAGCAAGCTGAATGCAGGTAGCTGGCTGCTGAGCAGAGTGAATGCAGGTGGTTAACTGCTGGAGCAGACTGAGTACTTGGAAGGCAGCTAGGTATTTGCTTGAGCAAGCTGAATGCAGGTAGCTGGCTGCTGAGCAGAGTGAATGCAGGTGGTTAACTGCTGGAGCAGACTGAGTACTTGGAAGGCAGCTAGGTATTTGCTTGAGCAAGCTGAATGCAGGTAGCTGGCTGCTGAGCAGAGTGAATGCAGGTGGTTAACTGCTGGAGCAGACTGAGTACTTGGAAGGCAGCTAGGTATTTGCTTGAGCAAGCTGAATGCAGGTAGCTGGCTGCTGAGCAGAGTGAATGCAGGTGGTTAACTGCTGGAGCAGACTGAGTACTTGGAAGGCAGCTAGGTATTTGCTTGAGCAAGCTGAATGCAGGTAGCTGGCTGCTGAGCAGAGTGAATGCAGGTGGTTAACTGCTGGAGCAGACTGAGTACTTGGAAGGCAGCTAGGTATTTGCTTGAGCAAGCTGAATGCAGGTAGCTGGCTGCTGAGCAGAGTGAATGCAGGTGGTTAACTGCTGGAGCAGACTGAGTACTTGGAAGGCAGCTAGGTATTTGCTTGAGCAAGCTGAATGCAGGTAGCTGGCTGCTGAGCAGAGTGAATGCAGGTGGTTAACTGCTGGAGCAGACTGAGTACTTGGAAGGCAGCTAGGTATTTGCTTGAGCAAGCTGAATGCAGGTAGCTGGCTGCTGAGCAGAGTGAATGCAGGTGGTTAACTGCTGGAGCAGACTGAGTACTTGGAAGGCAGCTAGGTATTTGCTTGAGCAAGCTGAATGCAGGTAGCTGGCTGCTGAGCAGAGTGAATGCAGGTGGTTAACTGCTGGAGCAGACTGAGTACTTGGAAGGCAGCTAGGTATTTGCTTGAGCAAGCTGAATGCAGGTAGCTGGCTGCTGAGCAGAGTGAATGCAGGTGGTTAACTGCTGGAGCAGACTGAGTACTTGGAAGGCAGCTAGGTATTTGCTTGAGCAAGCTGAATGCAGGTAGCTGGCTGCTGAGCAGAGTGAATGCAGGTGGTTAACTGCTGGAGCAGACTGAGTACTTGGAAGGCAGCTAGGTATTTGCTTGAGCAAGCTGAATGCAGGTAGCTGGCTGCTGAGCAGAGTGAATGCAGGTGGTTAACTGCTGGAGCAGACTGAGTACTTGGAAGGCAGCTAGGTATTTGCTTGAGCAAGCTGAATGCAGGTAGCTGGCTGCTGAGCAGAGTGAATGCAGGTGGTTAACTGCTGGAGCAGACTGAGTACTTGGAAGGCAGCTAGGTATTTGCTTGAGCAAGCTGAATGCAGGTAGCTGGCTGCTGAGCAGAGTGAATGCAGGTGGTTAACTGCTGGAGCAGACTGAGTACTTGGAAGGCAGCTAGGTATTTGCTTGAGCAAGCTGAATGCAGGTAGCTGGCTGCTGAGCAGAGTGAATGCAGGTGGTTAACTGCTGGAGCAGACTGAGTACTTGGAAGGCAGCTAGGTATTTGCTTGAGCAAGCTGAATGCAGGTAGCTGGCTGCTGAGCAGAGTGAATGCAGGTGGTTAACTGCTGGAGCAGACTGAGTACTTGGAAGGCAGCTAGGTATTTGCTTGAGCAAGCTGAATGCAGGTAGCTGGCTGCTGAGCAGAGTGAATGCAGGTGGTTAACTGCTGGAGCAGACTGAGTACTTGGAAGGCAGCTAGGTATTTGCTTGAGCAAGCTGAATGCAGGTAGCTGGCTGCTGAGCAGAGTGAATGCAGGTGGTTAACTGCTGGAGCAGACTGAGTACTTGGAAGGCAGCTAGGTATTTGCTTGAGCAAGCTGAATGCAGGTAGCTGGCTGCTGAGCAGAGTGAATGCAGGTGGTTAACTGCTGGAGCAGACTGAGTACTTGGAAGGCAGCTAGGTATTTGCTTGAGCAAGCTGAATGCAGGTAGCTGGCTGCTGAGCAGAGTGAATGCAGGTGGTTAACTGCTGGAGCAGACTGAGTACTTGGAAGGCAGCTAGGTATTTGCTTGAGCAAGCTGAATGCAGGTAGCTGGCTGCTGAGCAGAGTGAATGCAGGTGGTTAACTGCTGGAGCAGACTGAGTACTTGGAAGGCAGCTAGGTATTTGCTTGAGCAAGCTGAATGCAGGTAGCTGGCTGCTGAGCAGAGTGAATGCAGGTGGTTAACTGCTGGAGCAGACTGAGTACTTGGAAGGCAGCTAGGTATTTGCTTGAGCAAGCTGAATGCAGGTAGCTGGCTGCTGAGCAGAGTGAATGCAGGTGGTTAACTGCTGGAGCAGACTGAGTACTTGGAAGGCAGCTAGGTATTTGCTTGAGCAAGCTGAATGCAGGTAGCTGGCTGCTGAGCAGAGTGAATGCAGGTGGTTAACTGCTGGAGCAGACTGAGTACTTGGAAGGCAGCTAGGTATTTGCTTGAGCAAGCTGAATGCAGGTAGCTGGCTGCTGAGCAGAGTGAATGCAGGTGGTTAACTGCTGGAGCAGACTGAGTACTTGGAAGGCAGCTAGGTATTTGCTTGAGCAAGCTGAATGCAGGTAGCTGGCTGCTGAGCAGAGTGAATGCAGGTGGTTAACTGCTGGAGCAGACTGAGTACTTGGAAGGCAGCTAGGTATTTGCTTGAGCAAGCTGAATGCAGGTAGCTGGCTGCTGAGCAGAGTGAATGCAGGTGGTTAACTGCTGGAGCAGACTGAGTACTTGGAAGGCAGCTAGGTATTTGCTTGAGCAAGCTGAATGCAGGTAGCTGGCTGCTGAGCAGAGTGAATGCAGGTGGTTAACTGCTGGAGCAGACTGAGTACTTGGAAGGCAGCTAGGTATTTGCTTGAGCAAGCTGAATGCAGGTAGCTGGCTGCTGAGCAGAGTGAATGCAGGTGGTTAACTGCTGGAGCAGACTGAGTACTTGGAAGGCAGCTAGGTATTTGCTTGAGCAAGCTGAATGCAGGTAGCTGGCTGCTGAGCAGAGTGAATGCAGGTGGTTAACTGCTGGAGCAGACTGAGTACTTGGAAGGCAGCTAGGTATTTGCTTGAGCAAGCTGAATGCAGGTAGCTGGCTGCTGAGCAGAGTGAATGCAGGTGGTTAACTGCTGGAGCAGACTGAGTACTTGGAAGGCAGCTAGGTATTTGCTTGAGCAAGCTGAATGCAGGTAGCTGGCTGCTGAGCAGAGTGAATGCAGGTGGTTAACTGCTGGAGCAGACTGAGTACTTGGAAGGCAGCTAGGTATTTGCTTGAGCAAGCTGAATGCAGGTAGCTGGCTGCTGAGCAGAGTGAATGCAGGTGGTTAACTGCTGGAGCAGACTGAGTACTTGGAAGGCAGCTAGGTATTTGCTTGAGCAAGCTGAATGCAGGTAGCTGGCTGCTGAGCAGAGTGAATGCAGGTGGTTAACTGCTGGAGCAGACTGAGTACTTGGAAGGCAGCTAGGTATTTGCTTGAGCAAGCTGAATGCAGGTAGCTGGCTGCTGAGCAGAGTGAATGCAGGTGGTTAACTGCTGGAGCAGACTGAGTACTTGGAAGGCAGCTAGGTATTTGCTTGAGCAAGCTGAATGCAGGTAGCTGGCTGCTGAGCAGAGTGAATGCAGGTGGTTAACTGCTGGAGCAGACTGAGTACTTGGAAGGCAGCTAGGTATTTGCTTGAGCAAGCTGAATGCAGGTAGCTGGCTGCTGAGCAGAGTGAATGCAGGTGGTTAACTGCTGGAGCAGACTGAGTGCTTGGAAGGCAGATAGGTATTTGCTGGAGCAAGCTGAATGCAGGTAGCTGGCTGCTGGAGCAAGGTGAATGGGAACCAGGCTTCTAATCTAAACGACAACAAAGTTCTGGCAACGAACCTACAGCTGGCAGGGGTTTAAATAGCCCGCCCCTGCAGCTGATTGGCTCCTTAGTCACATGCTTCCCCGGCCTGCTTCAGGATTGGCCGCGGGGAGTCATGTGATACTTCTCAAGATGGCGGCGCCCAGTGATCCACGAGGACGCCGGAGAGAGCCGAGGATCCCGCCGCTGGAACTGCCCGACAGTCCGAAGTTCTCTGACCAGGTAAGCAACGCGGCGTTTGCCGCGCTGTGTGACACACTATGAGTATCCACCAATTGTAATGTGAGATGCAGATTACAGCTGTTGCTTCTTATTTCGGAATTTAATTTAAAGCAATTTTTCAGAGTTTCTCACATCCCCATACAGGTTTTTAATTTCTTGTTTAAAATGTTAATAAACAGTTATATACTATGGAACATTTTTATATGTATTTTATTTGGTCAATGAATGTGTCAGCTGGAATACTGTGTATTCATTGGTGGTAGCATGTTGTGTCCTAGTCGCTAAACATCCATGCATGCTCTGCACAGACGCAAATAGTTGTGTCTGTTACTAAGCAGCAAGGACGCTCTCCAATTGCTTTAGACTCTTGTCTGCATCTCAACCTGTGACTGGCTGAGCTGCTGCTTAAACAGACGTCAGCCTGTATTCTTGCTTCCGGCTATAGTCTTAGGTCTCATGCATTTGCTTGCTTTCATTAAGATGGCTTTGTTACTCGTATGAATCTTGTCTGGCTCTGTGTGAACTATTGGCATACCTCGCTCTTTCCCACCTTCTCAATCCAGCATCCCTACTACCCCCTCCTTCTTTACCCTTTGTTTCATCCTTTCCTCTCCTGTGTGTTTGTTTCCCTTTGGAATCTTCTATTGGTTCCCATGTTACTGTGCTTATTCAATCTGGCACTTGTATTACCATGCTTATCCACGTGGCACTCATATACTGTGCTTATTCCATCTGGCACTTGTATTGCCATGCTTATGCTACCTGGCACTTATATACTGTTTTTATTCCTTCTGGTATTTGTACTTCTTTATCTTTGGTGTGGTTATATCTATGGTGTTGTTATATTTAGGCTTGTCCTCAAGCATTATACAATAACATCCACTCTAAGCTCCCCTCCCTTTTTTGGGCTTCCCTTTAACACTCATACTCCTAGCCCTGTCCAATGTGCATCCAGCACACTATCTAGTTGCTAACATCTGTGCCTGATCCAGAGAAGCAATGAAATCATAACACAGTGAGTGTGCAGTACATGCTTAGAACAGAGAAGGGAAAGGGTGGATATTATAGCAGCATTTAAATATATAAAGAGGCGTAATCATCTAGAGTTGGATGGCATTTTTCAAAGGAAGAGGGTGATAGCTTCAAAGGAAATGTGCAGAAAAATTACTTCAATGAAAGGGTGCTAGATAAGTGTAATAACCTCCCATCTGAGGTGGTTGAGGTTAACAAAATAGAACAGTTTTAACATGTTGAGATAAATAAAAGGATATCCTAAATCTGTAAATAAACTGTGGGTAAAATAGGGTCTAGGGTCAGTATAGTTTTAAATAAACAACTCGGCAGACTGGATGGGCCATGTGGCTCTTATCTGCCATCACTTTCTATGGTTCTATGTTAATTGTGGTCGTGTTGCACACACAATGGTAAGTCTGGATGGTTATCAACTACAACATGTGGCACATCGGTACATTGCGATTAAGCTCAAAGCAGCTACAGGACCATATACTTTGTACAAGTACAGTGTAATTATACTGTATTATATCATGGAATAAGTTTTATAAATAGTGCAGGAGAGGGGCAGGCATAAGGCTAACACTACTCCTCCCCTTTATAAATGAGCAACAGGGAGGAGGGACAATGAGCCTGGGAGTAGAGGGGTGGCTGCAGGTGGTGTGTGGAACCTCTGGTTTTTTGTGTTCTGTGTAAAAGTTGTGCTTTGTTAAACCTTTCCCAAAATCAGAGAAAAATCATGGGAAAATGTATGTATGGCGAGTCCACCTGATTGCTAAAGTTAAATAGGGCTTCAGAAATCATTAAACTTTAGTTTACTTACCAATTAGCACTTTTCCCACAGAAAGAGTTTAGGACTCATCCTGTGAATTGAATGGGTGACAGCTTAATTGTCTGATCTCTGCAGGAAGGCAGCAGCTGCTAAAAGTTTTTTTTTTTAAACAAAGTTTTAATGATTTACTAATAGGCTGTAATCTAGCTTTCCCGCCATGTTGCAAAATGAGTATCATAACTGAGAAAGCTTTATGTGAGCTTTATATTTTACTTGTCTGGTAGCAGTGGTTAGTTGTGGCTTAGTCATTCTGGTGGGTGCCAAAAAAAGAAAAAGAAGGGGAAGAAAAACATATTTTCAAAGTACCCAAAGGTATCTATAAGTGCAAGCAGAATTAGGTTGAACTTTTTCTCATTGCACCTTCATATTACATTTGCTCTATTTTTTTACACCAATTCCCTAATTTGTCTGCATGTACCAATCTTTATCACTGTACTGTACCATTTATCATTGCTAGACTTTTAGAGTAAAATTTAATTATTACATATTCACTGTCCTAATTTTGAAATTAGAGGCCTTTTGCCACTGTTTTCTGCAGTATACATTTCTAAATGGATACATAAATCCCATTAGATTCTTCTCAGACACTCCAATAACATAGCTTGCTCAGAGTTCCTAGCCAGTGCTGCACATTATTGGATTTGACACACGTACCGATAATTTAATAAAGACAACATTTTATGCCTGAACATGCAGGGTTCCAGATGGAGAATGTGAGCACCACTGCAATTTCATAGTGCAGAAAATAGCTGGACACATAATGGAATTGATGTAGAAAATAAAAGAAATAACAACTATTACATTGTTGTGATATGATAAATTAATGGAATGTACAGTGCAGGTTCTGAAAATGATCATGAGACTCACTGGGGAAAAATATTCTTAATTCACCATCGGTGTTAGTTGGAAAGAAGACATCCTTTTAATATAGGTCATTTTATTTACCTGTTTTTGTTGGCTTACAAAAAAATCTTGATACAAGTTCCAAGATAAAATAAAAAATCCAAACAAATAGTGGGTAGTTAAAGACCAATCCATATGTGAAAGTAAGCATGGCTTTGGATCTGTGCACACGAGGTGGGCCCACACACTAATCATATGAGATACGCACAGTGGGTAGGTCTGATATTTATATTGTACAGTAAAGCCTTGGCTAAGCCATTATGTACAACCTAGGATTCTGCCCACACAGTATTGTCAGCAAAATACTTAAGAGGGCCTTCGGCACTTTTAAATGTCCTCCATATGTAGGAGAGCAGAGGGGGCACTGTTCCTGCTTTTCTATGTGCGGCTACCAAATTCCAAATGTTAGCCTGCTTTGCGGAGGCAAATGTATGGAATCTGAACATAAGTATGGATCTGGTCCTATGAGGTTACACTCATTTCCCAGCTTATCCATAGACAAATACATTTATGTTTCAAGCAGGTATTCTCTGTTAATGAACACTGTGAATGTAAAAAAGAAAGAATAAATAATAATTGTCATAAATAAGATAACTGGCTAATTACTATTTCTAATAAATAACTACTATTTCAATTTATCAAATGTAAAAAGAGACAGACAGACAGACAGACAGACAGACAGACAGACAGACAGACAGACAGACAGACAGAGAGAGAGATAGATAGATAGATAGATAGATAGATAGATAGATAGATAGATAGATAGATAGATAGATAGATAGATAGATAATTGTCCTGGAGTATGACATGCCCTTTGGCTGGTGTAAATATATATATAAACTTTGCACACTTCCGCTGATTTTCAAGTGTGAATTGGGCTCCTTTGATGGAAGGCGCCCTTACTGTAATTGGGCTAATCTATTCCACCCGAAACACCCATTTAAACACAAGCAGTCACAGTAGTGATTGGATTTTGAGTATCAATATCCATAGCTGTAGCATATATGTTTCTGTTCTGAATAAATACACTACACTATCAAGTATACATCTCATTCTGGATTCAGCTTATAGTTGTTGACTTAATGATGAATACCATTTCCAATATATAGTTGTTACTGAATATTTTATGTTCCTATTACCATCTCTTTGACTTGTTTCTGTACCTCGTTAACATTTTCTTCCCACCGCATTCTCTGTGTGATGTACAGTCTTCTTTTCCCTCTCTATCTCTTATTCCCCTCACATTACATCCCGTGCACAGTGAGATGTCTTGTATCTTTATAGGGTTAGACTAGTACATACATTACACCACAGAGCCAGACAGCTGCTGTAGATCTCCTCAACAGCAAAATTATTCTCTCACACCTTTTCTCTTGTAGTCCTTGATAAGAATGATTTCCAAGGACAGGGGAGAAGCAAGAAAATCAAAAGAGAAAAATTACTAAGGCAACTTCTCCCTTGATCTCAATTTTTCATTGAAACTTAATTCCATTAGATTCTCTTTTTTTTACAGATTGCAGTGTGGATAAATAAAATAACAAAAGACACACTGTCAAGGGCTAAAAGAATGACTAAAAATTCTTATATCATGTAATAAAGAAACAGTCATTTTAAATAAGCAATTTCTGTGCTGTATCATTTTCTTGCAGTTTATGTCAGTGTAATGCTAATGTTTACCATAGGAGTTCATTTACACTAACCATATGCAGACATGTTTTGCCTGTCATCAGTGTCCAGGTTGTTTGATGGATTTAGAGAACAAATATAATTGCATGTTTAATTTACTCTTTGTTAATTAAAAATAATTCTGAAAGACAGTTAATATGTAGCAGTGTATATTATTTTAATAAATTGATGGATACAACAAACAGACTACCGGTTAAAAGATTATAGACAAAGATAATTTTTATCATTATAGATGCAACACTGCCTTCAATTCCAGAGCTTTAGTGGTAATAGTACACGAATGAATCCTGCAATGGTAAAAGATGACTGGGCTGAATGAGAGCTGTGTTTCTATCTGCATTTTAGCCAGAAGCACAGCTAAAATGAGCACTGCCCATGCTCATAATGTATGGTAATGTATGGTAAGTTCCCTTTCTAGGGGGAAAAACCCCTCTAATATTGCCCGCACCTCACCTTTCCTCTAAGAATGGTAAAAACACATCATTACTACGACATGGGTGAAAAAAGGGCCCTCTTTAAAACATCCAATATCAAGAGAGGGAGAAGAATGGTGAGAGAACAGGCAAAAAATCAATAAATAAATAAAAATATGGCTCCACAGACCTACCAACGCGTTGAAAAAGAGCACAAGCTGCTTGAAACGCGTTGGTAGGTCTGTGGAGCCATATTTTTATTTATTTATTGATTTTTTGCCTGTTCTCTCACCATTCTTCTCCCTCTCTTGATATTGGATGTTTTAAAGAGGGCCCTTTTTTCACCCATGTCGTAGTAATGATGTGTTTTTACCATTCTTAGAGGAAAGGTGAGGTGCGGGCAATATTAGAGGGGTTTTTCCCCCTAGAAAGGGAACTTACCATACACTAAGAAGGCGAAATAAGAAATACAATCAATCTTGTGTTAAGAAGACCTTTATTCAAGTATATTTCATATTTTTTATGGGAGGATATATATATTTTTTTTTTATTGGTATTTTTTAATTGTTGAATGTTCTCATTGAAAATAAAAATTCATTGTTGAAGAAAGAGAAATTTCTGTCATAAGAAGCTTTCCTGGTTCCCAACCTGAAATAAAAAAAGAAAAAGAATTTATTGGTACAGCATAGAATTCAAGAGGAGAGCCTTGTGACTATTACTGACCAGCTGACTCACGGTTACTTGGTGATGTTACGCCCAGAGGGTGGTTGTTTGTTCTTTTTTTTGAGAATAAAGAGGAGCAATTGTGGTGGGATTGGGGTTGAAGGAAATCCTGCAATATCTAGAGGGAATAGAGAACCAGTTGCTATACATACGATACAAGAGGAGGAACACGTGAGTACCAAATCTGTTATTTGTCACTCAACTTGGATCATAGTGCTGCACAAGGAGGCCCTCTTTTTCTGCTTTTCATTTCCGGGGAGACGTCGCCCTTAGCAACAACAGGAGGTGACCTAAGAGTTGGAAGAAAAAGAAAGATACCTTTTAATCAACACTTACAATACAAGATGGAAGGAATGTGACGTTGGGAGTGATTGAAAGAGGGAGTGAAAATATTGGAAAAGGAATCCAAAATCAACGCACAAAAACAAGAGGGGAAGCGTGTGAGTTGAACGGTTACATCTTTTGAGGGGAAACTTACCTGAAGTGTC
>WWET01001937.1:107489-131432 GCA_011038615.1 Limnodynastes dumerilii | reverse complement strand
GGTATGTGGTTGTTTTTAATTTTTTTTTTTTCTTTTTTTTTTTTTTTTTTTTGGAAGGGGTGGGGGGAGCAGGCACCAAAATTTTTTCCCGCCCTGGGCTCTGCTAGGTTTAGAAATGGCACTGTCTACCTATATGGCAATTATGCTACAGAACCAAGAAAATTCTAGACCTGTGTCCAGAAAAATAAACCATAATCTTTAGTGCACATGGGAAAATAATCTCAATTATATACCGCAATAAACCAAAGAAAAATAATCTCCAGAAATAAAATCAGATTAAGTTTATTAATTATATTAACATGCTTATGATTAAATATCCATTTATAATTAACAGCTCCTCTAAATGATTTTTCGACAATGATAATGTGCAATATACTGTACAGTAATATCCACAACAAGATGCAATGAAATCATGCAACAGGCATTTCAACAGGTATGTAAATCACGCATGTAGAAGTCAAACAAAATTAGCAATACGCAGTTACTAGCAATTGCAGAAAAAACGGTTACAAGTCAGAATTAAAATATAAGTAAAGAAAAAAACATGTCCATGTTCCAAGTTTAAAATGATAAATTTTTGTGGTATAATAAATGGATTGCCCTAAACTAATGCAACAGGAACCTTTCCTGTAATTAGAAATTAGCAATCTCACTATTGCTCTTTACCCATTCCAGGCCTTCTTAGGTACATCATGATACTAGGTGAAGGTTCAGATGCTTTTTTAAAGGGAAGTACATCCAATCAGATTCCAAAATGTTACCTGCACCTGAAAGACTAATTACAAAAGTAATTAAGGTATATGGTATTACCGAACATTTACATGTTTTCAAATATGAAAAAAATGATTTAGGCACTTAGTATACATCATATTTAGCAGTTTATTTGTAGTTGTCAATTCAATAAGTATCTTGGGCTGGATCCAGACCTAGTTAAGTACTTGAACTTAGTTACTCCTGGGCTAAACCATGTTAATTGTAGGGGAGTCATATTTCATCTGTTGCAAACTGTATTAGAGCTGAGAGGTGATGTTTCATATCCCAAGTCTAAATAACAGTGTAATAGTAAAGATGGTCAGTATCTGTGTGCAGTAAGTAATTCAAAGACATATCCCTGCATGCAAAGAATACAATTAACTTGACTCCCCCTGAAATCAACATGGTTTAGCCCAGGAGTAACTAAGTTCAAGCACTTAACTAAGTCTGGATCCAGCCCCTTGTTAGTAACATATCATACACATATACTAGTTGCCTTTATTAAATATTAAATATTTGAAAACTTGAAATCGTTTAGTACTACCATATACCCTAATTACTTTTGTAATTAGTCTTTCAGGTGGAAGTAACATGTTGGAATCTGATTGGATGTACTTGCCTTTAAATATACATCTGTACCTTCGCCCACAAGCCCAATCTTCCTATGAAGAAGATAGACAAAACACGCATCGGGTGTATTTGAATCACCGATATGGCATGGCAAGTCACAATTAACTCACTGCACTACCTGGTGCCAGGCTGAATCATTGTATTAAGCCTTTATTAGTGCAGCCTTAATCCATACATCAACTTTCTCGGTAAATGGAGTCTAATGCTAATATGCTGTTATTAATTGCACTTATTGTGGATATTCAGGCTGTGCATTTATATGCATTTTTTTTTACATTATTTTTCTATAAACTTTTTTAACTTTATATTGTATTTTAAAGTTCTACTTTATTGCTAATAATTTTGTTGGCCATTGGCTTTAGGTACTAATATAGCTGCATTGGACCTGATTCACACTAAAGAACACAATAGGTTCCTAAATATAGCAATGAAACTCCCTCCGCACGCCCCCGGTTTTCAGGTTCTTATGTGACTGACGAGTGCCATAGGGCTCCCTTAACTGTAGGTTCGCATTTGAATGCGTAGGGCGTCTACTTAGGAACTTAACTTTTTCTCTACTTAGGAACTTAACTGCATAACGGCGCCTTCATTTGGTCATTTAAATGCCTCTCTCCACCCAAATCTTCCTATCTGCCGAGTTCATTATTCATGGAACGCCCATTTTTGCGTATGTTACTACGAACCTACAGGTTTTAAGTTCGTAGTGTATAAGCACGGAATTTGCGAACTTAAGTCCAACGCAAATAGCGTATAAAAGTTACTACGCATGCGCAGTGCATCCGTTCTTAAATATATTAAGTGTGAATCAGGTCCATTATGTTTAAATATCAGAATATTAAGATACTTTATATCCAAAATATTTTAACATACTTTTCATAGTATCCAATATAATATAAAGAAGATTTTTTGCTCATACATTACATTAAGACTGATATATCTTGATGATTATTAAATATATTCTGATTTCTCTTTTATTACTAATGCAGTTTACTATTCTAACAAGGTTTGTAGTATAGCAGCCGTTTTTCTCAATTTTAAATATTTTTTTCTGATCTTTATCTAGCTGATTTTATTTCACATTCTTGTTTTAAATATCAATAATAAAAGTTAATTTTTAATTACATATACATATGTATGCTTTACTGAGAGTGCCTGACCCAACTACACTTCTTTCTCTTCCTTTTTTCCAGTTTATTTCACTGTTTTTCAGTGCACCTATCCATATATAGGATCAGTAGATCTTTTAGATATTCATTGGATCTAAACAATATTGTATAACAGACAGCATTTACTAGTGCGGGGACTCCCTTTCTTGCATGTAATAAAAAGGACCTGGAGCCAGAGAGCAGCAGTTCTGCCTGTATCTGCGTCCGCACAGAGAAATTAAGGTAGGATTCTCCACTCTTCAGTGCCTAGTTAAAGATCTCCGTGGTCCATAGTCTTTACAATAAAAAAGAAACAGGTAGTTACTGGATGGTTGGCTAAGTGGTCTTTGTTGTCTGGTAGTCCTTTTACTTAATATAAATAATAAATCATATGTTGTAATTATGTGTGTTTCTTTTTTTGATATATTAGGTTTTCTCTGTCATTTCTCTATATGTCATAAAAGAAAACAAAATAAACACAATAATAGTACACTTTTGTTATCCACCATAGTAAACCTTAACTTCTATAGTTCAAAATGAAATCCCTGGGATGGAGAGTACTAGTGCATTCACCAGAAAGAGATGATAACCCTGAGAGGTTTACACTTACACTACAAAAATAATTAAAGTGTATCCTCGAAAAAAACTGTGCCTAAATAATCCTCATTTGTGAAGTTCCAAATTCCAGGAAACCAAGGCCACCATAAAATTCAATACATTTATTCAAAATCGCAAAAATAAAAGAGCAGAAATCAGAATAAAAATTGTCACAAAAAACAACCTACAAAAAAACGAATCTTAAAAAACAATTCTTCAGTATGATGGATTTGTAAAAGTTTGCAGGGTGGTGTCTTAGTTGCATGGCCGTAATTAGGGGTGTGCAATAGGGGCGGTTACCAAGGGCGCAAAGTCAAAGTGGGGTGCTAGTAAGTCCATTTTTAAGGTTAAACTGGTTATTAATTCAAGGTTGGGGGCACTAGTTTTCATTTTTGCCCCAGGTGCTAAAATTTCTAGCTATGGATCTGCTTAGTTGCACGCTATTTGTAGGTAATCTAGGTAAATCGTTGCATATTCTTTTACACTTTATCTACTCATGTCCTTTTATAACATTAAATATCATGACACCTACAGAGTCCTCTAAATACAGCATAAAAGACACAGATACAATTCAGCTATAACTATATGAAATTATTATTTACAATTATGTTACAAATTCAAATATAGAGCCTGCACACAAGAATGTAACAATATTATACAAAACACACACACAGCTTCCAACATAACCGAAATGTACTACTATCTACCCCATCCATATATAGTAATTCCACCAGTGAACTATACATAAAAATGTATCAACCTATTTAACCTCTATACCACAATGTGCCTTGGGATCCAAAAATCTATGGGAGTGGAGCCAGTGTGTGTATCTCTGCTACTTAACATGCAAACTGTATGTAAAGGATACCACAGGTAATATAGTTGTCTCATGACTTTGATATAAGAGAGCTAATTTTCACATCTAAAGTAGGTTCAGAGTAAAGTTTCCAGTATCAATAAAAAGAAGTGAAATAATAAAATCCCCTAAAACTACATATAAGCGCAAAGTGACTTTCTACAAAGAATTTGCTGTTTAGAAGATTTTAGCAGACACGCAAAGCACGGAAGTCAGCTGAATATTTATAATGCGCATGCGCAGTACAAAATTCTGTGTAAAAAAGAGCTTCTGCAAGGAGGACAGGGCCCCCCACCATGTGTAAGAGATACGCATAGTGGGGGTGTTAGGAATTTAAATCATAGAGTAAGGACTGGGTTTAGGCCTTACATATGATCCACTATTAAGGTAAGGTGGCCCCCAGGACACTTCATCCCTATCTGCACATTGGAGAGTGGGTTAGTGCCTTGCCCTCCTATGTGCAATAATGTGAATCACAAATTCCATACTTTAGCCGCCGTTGCAGAGGCTAAGTACAACATTTTAAAGTAAATCTGGATCAGGCACTAAGTAAATATCTATCAGAGAACAATTTCAGCGCTAAAGATTTCTTTTACATAATTTTAACTGCACAATTGCTTTTCTTTTGATTCATTGGGTCAGATCCTAAGCCAAGTATGCTAGCTGATGACATAATTTCACCCATTTGTATTTACTGCACATGCGTGTGGCAGATGTTGCGCCACGTGACTCCTAACGTACGTACCATCAGCGTAACTATGAACGAAGGGGCAGGGGCATCAATACGACACCTGTAATTACTCTTTGGAGGCGGAGGGAAGCATTTAATTTGGACAGTATGGGCTGGGTTTGGCCATCACGTATGTAAATCCATTACGTACATCAGTACTTACACTAGGAAAAGTTAGGGTAGGGTTTGGGCAGCGTAAAACGGCCAAAGTACATACAACCGAGGGGAGCATCTAAGGGAGTGCATAGTAATTAAGCTATGCGTTGTAACTTAACTAGCCCATGGGTCTGGATATACCCCACTGTTTTTAAATATTTCACTCTTGAATACTATTCTTCCTTTATGTTTTAGTACATTATTTATCAAAGATTAAATTTTTTTACATTTAGTGATGGATCATAAGTGCACTCCAACTTATATTTGTTTTTTCGGTGGGTGTGGGTCCCCGCAAAGAAAATCAGAATTCCGAAAATTCTGATTTCTTCCAGCCAGTTGCGAACCTCGAGGAGGCATTGCGATCGATCCACGGAGAACCGAGCTTTTGGTGCTCCAAAAAGTTATAAAAAAATAGTCCCCCAATCCGTTCTCTAATTCTTACCTTAACCCTACCCTAACCCTAACTCTCCCTTCCTGGCAGCCTGACCCTAACCCTTAATTGAAGCCTGACTCTAACTCATCATCTCCCGCTGCCTGACCCTAACCCTCCCTCCCCGGCAGCCTGACCCTAACCCTCCCTCCCCTGCAGCCTAACCCTAACCCCCCCTCCCCTACAGCCTGACCCTAACCCTCCCTACCCTGCACAGATAATTTACTCACCTGTCCCTGGTCCGGCGAGCAGCGGTGGAGGGATATTGTGGATTGCAAAAGTGAATGGGTGAAGTATGCCGAACGGCATACTCACCCATTTATTTAAAAAAGTTGAAAAAGGTAAGTGTTCGAAAAAGGGACATCTGAAAAGGAACTTTTTCAGTAATCACATATTCTTAGCGGAGATTGCAACCGTTTTTCGGTTATGCATAATCATGTCCGCTTGGTTATTGGAGTAGCATCACCCATATAAAAAAAAATAACAGAATTTAATTTATATTTATTGAAGTTTAGTATCTGTTTTATTGACTCTTGAAACTATTGAGCAGAGGGCAATCTTAATTTTTTGGACATAATAATAAGAATTATTGATGAAGCAAGCGCATTATAACATTAAGGGGTTTTCTTTATGTTTTTTTTTATGATTTGTTTTACTATATACAAATTTCATTTGAACAAAAAACTTTATATGTACACATTTTCTACACACTTTGTTTTTAGGACATTACAAGGGCAACTTGAATTGCTGATATTTAGTTTTGCTATTAAATGAATACAGACTATTACATTTGTCCCTTTTATTACTTAATTGAAGACCAGAATTCTTTTGTGTGTGGGCAGTGTAAGAGTTTGTAAAATAAAATAATGAAAACCCATTATGAAGCAAATTAAGACCATTAATAAATTTACAAAAACAATTCCAAAAGGGAGTAAAAGTTTTTATGAAGCATATTATAATTATATGTATAAATCAATGCATACATAAACTGATAGCCACTACTTACTTGGCAGTTAATTAAAAGTCTATTGACTAAATACTAACATGAGCAAAAGCATTTATTTGTACTTCAATTGTTTTGTAGCCATACACTTAATTATTCCTTGTTACATGCCGATGACAACATGTAAGGTGCTCACCCCACCACTCCCATTGGTGTCATATTCCTCTGGCGGTCTCTACCTCCATGCATGACATCAAACACACGTGACAGCATGCAAATTAGCCATGAAGGAAGCGCCACCCACAATCCCCAAAGTGCGTGCGCTCCCTTCTTCCTCATAGAGTCCTGACTGTTGCTTAGCAGCTATAACAGCATCCAATCATCGTCCAGCAGTCATTCTCAAGCTGCCGGTTGAGAATGACGGAAGCAGTGTCCCGAGGCCGAACACTGCTTGGAGTTAGACTTTGTGCCCTGCTTCACTGTGACTGTAACATTCCTTTTGGATCTGTAAAACACAAAACATTATTTATATTTAATTTACTCTGTAATTGCTTATTTTCATTTTACAATTTTTTTTGCATTTGTTACTATGGGGCAGATCCAGACCTAAGTGCTTGTTATGTCTCATTGCGTTGTGTATTTACGCTAGCGTATTTTCTATGCACTCCCCTAGGCACTCCCCTCGCTCGTATGTACTTTGGTCGTGTTAAGCTTCCCAAATCCTACCTTAACTTTTCAAAGTGTAAGTACTGACGTATGTAATGGATTCACGTACCTTACAGCCTAACCCGGCCCATACTGTCCAATTTAAATGCCTCCCTTCGCCTACCAAAAGTAACAACGGTTGTCGTATGGATGAACCCGCCCCTTCTTTCGTAGTTATGTTGATGGTACATATGTTCAGAGTTACATGGCGTAACATCTGCCGAGTGCAAAAAAAATACAAATGGACGATTTTACGTCAGCGGTTAGCGTAAAATCGCTAACGTACTTATGTCTGGATCTACCCCTATGATAGTAATTCTCTCTGAATGTCCAAATTAAAATTATTTGAAGAATATACAGTAGGTTCCGGTGCAACTTACTCAGTACTTATTCACCATATACACTATATAGATTCTATCAGTAGAATAACTCATTAGGACTAGGGATGCAGACATCTGCAGTACTCAATTAGGTTAACCCTACCTCTATCACTCTGTTACACCTTCTGACAGACTGTGAGACAACAATTCTATCACAAGAACAGAATCAGCAGCTGCTCTGCACATGTGAAAAATAGCTGCTGGTCTGCACATGCTAAGTTCGGAACATGGCAGTGCATGTGCAGAGCGGCAGTTGACCTGCGCATGCACCAGACAGGACATAGTGTGAAGTTGCTCCACTATCTGAAGCTCTGCTGGTGCCTATGTTCTCTATTATTCTAGAATACAGACTGGTTGAGAAATTAAATTGCTGAGAGGAATGAGGAAGTATAGAGATCCATATGTACAGATACATTTCCCAAGCTTCCCAACAGTTCCAAAATTTTCATTTTTGACACTTAATCTGCCAGCAGCCTCAGATTTTTATTGCTGTTCACTAGAGCCCTAAATTTCTCAATATAAACTGAGGAGACTATGTTCAGAAAAATATCTCACTGGTATATTTTTCCCTGTGTTTAAGGTTGACATCCCTAGATCACCTCTCCCCAAAACCATAAGTCTGTATGGAACCAATCAAGACTTAAAAGAAACAGTAATTTTCCATGTGCACAGTAAATAATCAGTGTTTCTGGTCTGCGCATGTATACACAATGCGATCCTATTAGAATAAAATACGATCAATCCAGAATTTTGACACTTCCAGAAGCTTCTGTTAGTAAGGAAGGATTGCAAAGCAAGTAGGAGTAACATGGAATAATAATGTACAAAATAGACCTAAGAATACTGTGCTATCCAGACTTGCTGTTCTTGGGGTAGATCCAGACCTAAGTTGTTTTTACGTTTGTTGGAGTAGCGTATTTACACTATCGTAAGTACTATGCACTCCCATAGGCACTCCCATCGCTCGTACATAATTAACTCAATTTACATTTGCCAAACCTTACCTTAACTTTTCCAAATGTAAATATGGACATACGTAATGGATTGATGTACATAACGGCCTACCCCGGCCCATACTGTACGATTTAAATGCCTCCTTCCGCCTACAAAGCGTATTTCCAGGTGTCATATAGAAGACACGCCCTTTTGTTCATATTTACGCTGAAGTTACTTGCGATCAAAGTTAAGTTGCGTAACATCTGCCGCGCACATGCGCAGTACATACAAATTAGCGATTTTACAACAGGGGCTAGCGTAAAAACCACTAGTGTACGTAGCTCAGAATCTGACCCCTTAGCTGCAAAAGGCATGCACAAAAGTTAAGGTAGCCCTTATAACTAGAACTTTGCGGGCCCCATAGCAGAATATTGGCTGGTCCCCCAACTCAGGTCTCCGCTCTGCTTTTTTTTCTCATGCTTCCACTGTGATGTCTATTGCAGCACTGCAGAGACAGTCTCCACAGTGCTGCTTATGAAACAGCCAGTGCCAATACAGGTGTGATCAGCTGATTGCCAGGACAGCGGGCCCCCTAAGCCACCAGGCCCCATAGCAATTGCACCCATTGCACCCCCTATAGTTACGCCCTTGGTCTTAGCTATTGGAAAATGCAGTCATCTTGCACATGGACACGGATGAGCATTCAGAAGTGGTTCATTGTGGTTCACTGAGCACCTACAACAACAACCGAATTGAAAGCCAGATGTAATAAATTGACCCAATCGCGACTTAGCTTATTTAAAGAAACATTTATGGATTTTATAATTCTCTTGTTTAATGCAGAGTTGTGGAAGGTAAGGCTTTCTTGTTTGTACAGTAGTAGTAACAGTAGTAACAATTCTTATTAAAATATGAGTTCAATTTCAATTCAATTATTTCAATTATCACTTAAATTTACAGTAAAAAAAAAAACAATATTATTTGCTTTAGTCAGAATAATGAAAATAAATAGTTTTATTTAATGTAACAGTTGACTTAAGAAACTTCAATTCTTAATTTTTATTCTGGTTTTACAATGTACATTTGCCTCCCCTTGCAATTCAACATGGTATTGCTCAGGTCTACACTTGCACCTAAAAAAAATCAGCCCCCTGTAAGCTACCAGGAACCTGTGTCCTAAGTTACCTATTACCAGGGGCGTCAAAACTTTTTTTGGGGGGAAGGGGGGTGAGAACTTAGCCCTCCCACTGGCACCCCATCTCATCTTGGTGCACCCCCTTGTTATGTGCTAAGTGCATTTGTGCCGCCGCTTTGCCAAAGGGGCATGGCTAACCCCTTGTGGGTGTGATCAAGCCATTGGGGGTGTGGTCAACCCATCATGTCTGCAGCCACCCAGTACTCTGATCATGTCTCCAACCCCCCCAGTATTCCCCATCATATGCCACCAGCACCTTTCCCAGTACTTCCTGCCTGACATGCACGTTTTATGGTCCTCTAATGTGTAAGCTGGCGTGTGTGTGGTAATGTAAGTGAGTTGACTTCTACTCACATAACCCCTTTCACAGACATACAGTATACATTGATCCATGCCGGAACTAAATAGTCATAATTTTTTTTTATTTTTTTTTTTACATTAATTTTCTGCATTACATTTGCATTTAGGGATGTCTTTGCTTATATTTAGAAGTTTTGCTACAAATCTTTATATCTATAACTACTACAACTATCCTACTATTGGGACCAATATTATTTGAGTTTCAAATTCAACATTCTTTTAACCACAATAGCCTCCTAATGTCAAAGGGCCAGATCCAGAGCTACGCTGGGCTGCTGTCCGTAAGTACGGCCAGCGTAGCTCTGGTGTCCTTGCACCATGCAGTATTTGAGAAACACGATCAGGACATTAAAAGAAAGAGTACGGGAGCATAGACTTAATATTATAAAAAAAAGTCACAAACACATAGTGTTTCTAGTCACTTTGCAGCATACCACGGAGGAAGTCCAGAGGGCCTTCCGGTCATAGCCATAGATGTAAAACCAACTACAAGGGGGGGAAATAGATTTAAAATATTATGCCAACTAGAGATGCGCTGGATATTGCGGTTGCAGACTCTCTCTCTCCCGATGGATTGAACGAATCCTTAGAATTCAGTACGCTTGGTTTTTAGTGCCAGTCTGTAGCTAAACTTGCTTTTGTGTAGGGATAGTAAAATTGTTGTTCGGATGAGTTTACAACTAATATCCTTATACTACTAATTATTTGACTGTTATAGCTCCCTAATGATCCACATGTACTGTGCATTAATCAGATATCTCCATTGAACGCATTTTTTTCATATGATTCTAGTTATGCTTTAATTATTTAATTATTATATAGGTATTATTTAGTATCTATATTTATTATTATTTTATTATCTTTTTCTTTTTATACTTATTTTTATTTCTCACTTACTGATTTATTTTTTTAAATGTTTATATTTTACCCCTCCTTATTTTTCCCTATTTATATCGATGGGAGATCAGAGAGAAAAAAAGTTACATATATGATGAAAAGGAATATCTCTTGAACCTATAAGTTTTTTCCTGTTCATGTTACTATGTAACACTGACTTTGTTTCTTAAAAATATATTTTTAATTAGCTGTATTATTGTGACAATGTTACTGTCCTTGTCTATTTAATAACGAAACACCCTCAGAGATGCATCATCCAGGATGACAACGAAACGGGCAGCATAGCTTGAAAAAGTCTTAGTTAAAGACGAAACACGTTGCCATTGCTCTGCATATATTAAAGTTTGTAAGGATATTATCCTGATTGATCCTGTGGAACTGGACTTGCCTATTTGCACCAACCAATTGTGACTTGGTCAATGCTGAATTCCGGGCTGGCCACCTGGTTATTGGTTTCTCATTATATTATATGCTGCTCGGAAGGAAGGACAACTAATTGTAGGAACCAGAGAAGGAACATCTAACATCTGGAGCTAACTTTCATCTTCCCACAATTGGGTAACTGCTCCTGTTCATCAATATTCCTAGCTTTCCTTAATATCTTATGTACTTTCCATGTTAGGACTAAAAGACTTTGTTCTATTAACTGTTATCATCGGATTAAGTCCTCAATATATCTAATAAGACGTAGCACTTTTATTATTTCTATGCTCTGATTTAGATCTAACAGAGAATTTGCTCCCCTGTCTATTTTAACTGTGTGCAGTCGTATGTCCACATACTAAGATTTATTTTCCAATATATACCCTTTTGGGACTACAATCGGATTTATCTATCTCAGCTTCTTATTAATATGTGTGTTATTTTTAATCATTTATAATGAAATTGTGTATGAACTAAATGTTTCAAATTTTTTATTTTCATTTCATTTCATTTTTTAAGAAATGTTTTATTTTTAACAGAGCCAGTGCATTTTATTTGGCACTTGCAGCCTTCACATATGTATATACTACTACTGCAAATATAAATACTGGTGTGTACGTTTTCGTTTATTAGGTTTATGAATAATTGTTATAAACTTTAGTCATTTACAGTGCTGTCTTTTTTGGATTTTTTTTATATATTTCTTGATAGGCGTAGACTCCTAATTGTGACAGCTGCGTTTCTGACAAAGTGGAGCGCCAGTGGCTACTCTTTTTAAAAATGTACCATGCCGCTGCCAATCAACTCCGCATGCGAGCATGTCCGCATCACAGCTGCTGGTCAGAATCCCATTAATATCAGGAAGTGATGGCCAAACGGCATCAGCAATTATGGCAACCAAAGAAAACAGCTGGCACCAAGAGCCATGTTGTCAGTGTCCATAGAAATTGTCACCCAGGCCTTTCAATAACCCCCCTCATGTCTCCCCAGCTTCCAAAAATCCCCATCATGTCTCTCCAGCTTTTAAAAAACCCACTCATGTCTCTTCAGTCTCCCAATAATCCCCCTAATGTCTCCCCTCAGCCTCCAAATAATCCCCCTCATGTCTCCCCAGATTCCAATAACCCCCCTCATGTCTCCCCATCTTCCACTAATCCCCCTTCTCCCCATCTTCCACTAAGCCCCCTCATGTCTCCCCATCTTCCACTAATCCCCCTCATGTCTCTCCAGCTTCCAATAATCCCCCTTATGTATCACCAGCCTCCAAATAATCCCCCTCATGTCTCCTCATCTTCCACTAATCCCCCTCATGTCTCCCCACTTTCCAATATTCCCCCTTATGTCTCCCCATCTTCCACTAATCCTCCTTATTGCTCCCCAGCTTCCAAAAATCCCCCTCATGTCTCTTCAGCTTCCAATAATCCCCATCATCATAGTAATGTACGCACGTACGTAAGTAACTTACGCACGTAAATGCACACATCGAGTTAAGGGTGCCCTATGGAATCGTAAGTCACGGAGAATCAATCCGTGAGAGGGGAGTGTCATGGGTGTTGCCTTGCAACGTAGGTGCGTAGATGTAGATCTGTGAATCTGGTCAATGGTAACTGAACTTTTTCCTGTGTTCTGTTAATACTTGATTTTTTTCCCAATATTTAGCTTGATTCCTTTTTAGTTCCTAAACGCTCTCAGCTGCAGAACCTGGCGCAGTTTTCAGCAACAACCAGACACAGACTCTGGCCATTTCCAATAAGCAACTAAAAATCTTAGTTCCACTTCCATCACTTTATCTGGCGATTTCTGGTGTCCCATAATCTGTTTAATTTGTCCACATCCGCTATGAAGAGCTTGCTGACAATTATCTGCACTTGGATCAGTTTCATACAATCCACACAGTGGGCCTGATTCACAGTATAAGTATACATGGACTCACAAAAATACGCACCTAAGTGGCAGGGCAATTCCCATGACACTCCCCTGATTCCTAAAAATCTTTACCGACTTCCGCGTCCATTGGGAAACCTTAAATCTTTGTGCATATCTTTGTGTGGAGTTTGCTACATGAGAACTTTGCAAGCCCAGCCCATACTGCTTTATTTAGATGTCCCCACCCACTTTTCTTAACTTCCTATTTACGGAGCGGCGGCATGCCCCTTCTTACAGATCTCATTAGATACGGAATTGAAGTCAGTGAGTAACGGGTTTCCATGTGCAATATCTGGAAGGCACCTGTGCAATTCGCAAATCATTAAGATATGAATGTGAAGCACTTCCTTGTGCTCAACTTACCTTTATGCCTTCTGTGCCTTGTCGGTAATTCTGAGAGACTTTGGGGTTATCTCAGTTGTGTAGGAATTTGCTGCTGGCCAGACAATCAAGCAGCTATTTCTCCAAAATATTAGCAATTCTTTAAAACATAGTTATCTTCTTAATGATGCCTGTTATCTTGGTCCATAATCCTCTAAATTCACTTTCACAACTTGCATGGGCATCAGGTTTTTATCAACCCTTGACTTCAACCAATTATTTCCATGTAGCTGCTCATCCCACTTGTGCTGGAGAGTAAATCTGGCACCTCCTCCTTCATATTTTTACACTCCGCTCCCGCCTTGAAACTAACATTAGCTTAAGCTGGCATTAGGGGTAAGTATTGCGGCAATCTCCTCACATACCCCTCTTTTCCTCCCCCTAATAGCTGTTAATAGGGGGAGAAAAAGGGGGTAATGTAAGGGGAGACTGCTGGAATAAAATTATGTGCATATATGTTTAAAAAAAATTATTGTTGTTTTTTTTCAATTATATTTCACAATAAACAATAAATACTTTAAAAATACCAATACTTGTAAAAAAAAAAAAAAAAAAGCAAAACTTACCTGCTCATGAGACACATCCGAGTCTAAACAATTCAGAGTCCCGATATGAAGTGTGGCCTGCGATGAGCACAGAGACCATTGTGGGACTTCACAGGGTAGGTAAGTTTTAATAAATTAAATGAACAAAGCTGCCAGACTCGCTGGGCCTGATTCAGAGCTACGATGTTACACTGAGCGCTGAAGCGCTCAGCGTAACATCGCTGCTCGGGCCCGACACTCCCCCTTGTAGGAGCGTATTAACTCTCCCTTACGCCGGCTGAAGGCTACCCTAACTTCAGCCGGCGTAAGGCATCATACATAAAAAAATAAGCCAGCAATGCCCCATCATACATAAAAAAATAAGCCAGCAATGCCCCATCATACATAAAAAAATAAGCCAGCAATGCCCCATCATACATAAAAAAATAAGCCAGCAATGCCCCATCATACATAAAAAAATAAGCCAGCAATGCCCCATCATACATAAAAAAATAAGCCAGCAATGCCCCATCATACATAAAAAAATAAGCCAGCAATGCCCCATCATACATAAAAAAATAAGCCAGCAATGCCCCATCATACATAAAAAAATAAGCCAGCAATGCCCCATCATACATAAAAAAATAAGCCAGCAATGCCCCATCATACATAAAAAAATAAGCCAGCAATGCCCCATCATACATAAAAAAATAAGCCAGCAATGCCCCATCATACATAAAAAAATAAGCCAGCAATGCCCCATCATACATAAAAAAATAAGCCAGCAATGCCCCATCATACATAAAAAAATAAGCCAGCAATGCCCCATCATACATAAAAAAATAAGCCAGCAATGCCCCATCATACATAAAAAAATAAGCCAGCAATGCCCCATCATACATAAAAAAATAAGCCAGCAATGCCCCATCATACATAAAAAAATAAGCCAGCAATGCCCCATCATACATAAAAAAATAAGCCAGCAATGCCCCATCATACATAAAAAAATAAGCCAGCAATGCCCCATCATACATAAAAAAATAAGCCAGCAATGCCCCATCATACATAAAAAAATAAGCCAGCAATGCCCCATCATACATAAAAAAATAAGCCAGCAATGCCCCATCATACATAAAAAAATAAGCCAGCAATGCCCCATCATACATAAAAAAATAAGCCAGCAATGCCCCATCATACATAAAAAAATAAGCCAGCAATGCCCCATCATACATAAAAAAATAAGCCAGCAATGCCCCATCATACATAAAAAAATAAGCCAGCAATGCCCCATCATACATAAAAAAATAAGCCAGCAATGCCCCATCATACATAAAAAAATAAGCCAGCAATGCCCCATCATACATAAAAAAATAAGCCAGCAATGCCCCATCATACATAAAAAAATAAGCCAGCAATGCCCCATCATACATAAAAAAATAAGCCAGCAATGCCCCATCATACATAAAAAAATAAGCCAGCAATGCCCCATCATACATAAAAAAATAAGCCAGCAATGCCCCATCATACATAAAAAAATAAGCCAGCAATGCCCCATCATACATAAAAAAATAAGCCAGCAATGCCCCATCATACATAAAAAAATAAGCCAGCAATGCCCCATCATACATAAAAAAATAAGCCAGCAATGCCCCATCATACATAAAAAAATAAGCCAGCAATGCCCCATCATACATAAAAAAATAAGCCAGCAATGCCCCATCATACATAAAAAAATAAGCCAGCAATGCCCCATCATACATAAAAAAATAAGCCAGCAATGCCCCATCATACATAAAAAAATAAGCCAGCAATGCCCCATCATACATAAAAAAATAAGCCAGCAATGCCCCATCATACATAAAAAAATAAGCCAGCAATGCCCCATCATACATAAAAAAATAAGCCAGCAATGCCCCATCATACATAAAAAAATAAGCCAGCAATGCCCCATCATACATAAAAAAATAAGCCAGCAATGCCCCATCATACATAAAAAAATAAGCCAGCAATGCCCCATCATACATAAAAAAATAAGCCAGCAATGCCCCATCATACATAAAAAAATAAGCCAGCAATGCCCCATCATACATAAAAAAATAAGCCAGCAATGCCCCATCATACATAAAAAAATAAGCCAGCAATGCCCCATCATACATAAAAAAATAAGCCAGCAATGCCCCATCATACATAAAAAAATAAGCCAGCAATGCCCCATCATACATAAAAAAATAAGCCAGCAATGCCCCATCATACATAAAAAAATAAGCCAGCAATGCCCCATCATACATAAAAAAATAAGCCAGCAATGCCCCATCATACATAAAAAAATAAGCCAGCAATGCCCCATCATACATAAAAAAATAAGCCAGCAATGCCCCATCATACATAAAAAAATAAGCCAGCAATGCCCCATCATACATAAAAAAATAAGCCAGCAATGCCCCATCATACATAAAAAAATAAGCCAGCAATGCCCCATCATACATAAAAAAATAAGCCAGCAATGCCCCATCATACATAAAAAAATAAGCCAGCAATGCCCCATCATACATAAAAAAATAAGCCAGCAATGCCCCATCATACATAAAAAAATAAGCCAGCAATGCCCCATCATACATAAAAAAATAAGCCAGCAATGCCCCATCATACATAAAAAAATAAGCCAGCAATGCCCCATCATACATAAAAAAATAAGCCAGCAATGCCCCATCATACATAAAAAAATAAGCCAGCAATGCCCCATCATACATAAAAAAATAAGCCAGCAATGCCCCATCATACATAAAAAAATAAGCCAGCAATGCCCCATCATACATAAAAAAATAAGCCAGCAATGCCCCATCATACATAAAAAAATAAGCCAGCAATGCCCCATCATACATAAAAAAATAAGCCAGCAATGCCCCATCATACATAAAAAAATAAGCCAGCAATGCCCCATCATACATAAAAAAATAAGCCAGCAATGCCCCATCATACATAAAAAAATAAGCCAGCAATGCCCCATCATACATAAAAAAATAAGCCAGCAATGCCCCATCATACATAAAAAAATAAGCCAGCAATGCCCCATCATACATAAAAAAATAAGCCAGCAATGCCCCATCATACATAAAAAAATAAGCCAGCAATGCCCCATCATACATAAAAAAATAAGCCAGCAATGCCCCATCATACATAAAAAAATAAGCCAGCAATGCCCCATCATACATAAAAAAATAAGCCAGCAATGCCCCATCATACATAAAAAAATAAGCCAGCAATGCCCCATCATACATAAAAAAATAAGCCAGCAATGCCCCATCATACATAAAAAAATAAGCCAGCAATGCCCCATCATACATAAAAAAATAAGCCAGCAATGCCCCATCATACATAAAAAAATAAGCCAGCAATGCCCCATCATACATAAAAAAATAAGCCAGCAATGCCCCATCATACATAAAAAAATAAGCCAGCAATGCCCCATCATACATAAAAAAATAAGCCAGCAATGCCCCATCATACATAAAAAAATAAGCCAGCAATGCCCCATCATACATAAAAAAATAAGCCAGCAATGCCCCATCATACATAAAAAAATAAGCCAGCAATGCCCCATCATACATAAAAAAATAAGCCAGCAATGCCCCATCATACATAAAAAAATAAGCCAGCAATGCCCCATCATACATAAAAAAATAAGCCAGCAATGCCCCATCATACATAAAAAAATAAGCCAGCAATGCCCCATCATACATAAAAAAATAAGCCAGCAATGCCCCATCATACATAAAAAAATAAGCCAGCAATGCCCCATCATACATAAAAAAATAAGCCAGCAATGCCCCATCATACATAAAAAAATAAGCCAGCAATGCCCCATCATACATAAAAAAATAAGCCAGCAATGCCCCATCATACATAAAAAAATAAGCCAGCAATGCCCCATCATACATAAAAAAATAAGCCAGCAATGCCCCATCATACATAAAAAAATAAGCCAGCAATGCCCCATCATACATAAAAAAATAAGCCAGCAATGCCCCATCATACATAAAAAAATAAGCCAGCAATGCCCCATCATACATAAAAAAATAAGCCAGCAATGCCCCATCATACATAAAAAAATAAGCCAGCAATGCCCCATCATACATAAAAAAATAAGCCAGCAATGCCCCATCATACATAAAAAAATAAGCCAGCAATGCCCCATCATACATAAAAAAATAAGCCAGCAATGCCCCATCATACATAAAAAAATAAGCCAGCAATGCCCCATCATACATAAAAAAATAAGCCAGCAATGCCCCATCATACATAAAAAAATAAGCCAGCAATGCCCCATCATACATAAAAAAATAAGCCAGCAATGCCCCATCATACATAAAAAAATAAGCCAGCAATGCCCCATCATACATAAAAAAATAAGCCAGCAATGCCCCATCATACATAAAAAAATAAGCCAGCAATGCCCCATCATACATAAAAAAATAAGCCAGCAATGCCCCATCATACATAAAAAAATAAGCCAGCAATGCCCCATCATACATAAAAAAATAAGCCAGCAATGCCCCATCATACATAAAAAAATAAGCCAGCAATGCCCCATCATACATAAAAAAATAAGCCAGCAATGCCCCATCATACATAAAAAAATAAGCCAGCAATGCCCCATCATACATAAAAAAATAAGCCAGCAATGCCCCATCATACATAAAAAAATAAGCCAGCAATGCCCCATCATACATAAAAAAATAAGCCAGCAATGCCCCATCATACATAAAAAAATAAGCCAGCAATGCCCCATCATACATAAAAAAATAAGCCAGCAATGCCCCATCATACATAAAAAAATAAGCCAGCAATGCCCCATCATACATAAAAAAATAAGCCAGCAATGCCCCATCATACATAAAAAAATAAGCCAGCAATGCCCCATCATACATAAAAAAATAAGCCAGCAATGCCCCATCATACATAAAAAAATAAGCCAGCAATGCCCCATCATACATAAAAAAATAAGCCAGCAATGCCCCATCATACATAAAAAAATAAGCCAGCAATGCCCCATCATACATAAAAAAATAAGCCAGCAATGCCCCATCATACATAGAAAAATAAGCCAGCAATGCCCCATCATACATAAAAAAATAAGCCAGCAATGCCCCATAATCAATAAAAAAATAAGCCAGCAATGCCCCATAATCAATAAAAAAATAAGCCAGCAATGCCCCATAATCAATAAAAAAATAAGCCAGCAATGCCCCATAATCAATAAAAAAATAAGCCAGCAATGCCCCATAATCAATAAAAAAATAAGCCAGCAATGCCCCATAATCAATAAAAAAATAAGCCAGCAATGCCCCATAATCAATAAAAAAATAAGCCAGCAATGCCCCATAATAAATAAAAACCTGCCCCAATTTACATTAAATAGAGTGTAAAATCGCGACATATAAATCCCCTTTACCAAAAATTAAAATATAAAAAAAGTCCCCAAAAAGTGTCCATTAAATAAATAAAAAGAACCTTACCTGTTCTGATGGGGGTCCCGGTCCAGTCTTCTAAGCTTTTAATCCGATGGGGTGGTCTTGGCAAAACAAAAAACCCTATTAAACCGCCGCTTACTATGTCCTGCAAGCAGGACATCCCCGGCGCTAATGACAGGTTGGCTGGCATTGGGTCATATATATACCCTCTGCCAGCGTGGGGATTGTCCAAAGTCTCACGATGGAAATTGTGATTTCCCATGCTGCTAAAGCGGGCCGAGTGAAGCATGTAAAGTGTACAGTGTGGAAGGGGGCTCCCACACTCTAGCGGATCAGCGCGATTGAGCTAATGTAGGCTTATGGCAGTGTAAGCTGCCATAAAGCCCGCATGACAGAGGGGAGTGACAGGGGGTGTGCACTCCCCTCTGTCTCACGTTATTACAGACCCCCGCACGCACGGAACGCGTGCGGGAGTCTGAATCTGGTCCGATATTATTACATCTCCCACACCTAATTCACTGTATTTAAGAAAGGGGAGCATAGAATTACTGGTATTTGATGTCAGGTGATCAATCTAGCATAGCATAATTATATTGACCCTGATTCAGAGTTTGAAGGTAAGAGAGGAAAGTTACTCCTGGGCTAAACAGTGTTGATTTCAGGGGAGTCAAATTTCATCTGTTGCAAACAGTATTATAGTTGAGAGGTGAAGTTTCCTATCCCAAGTCTAAATACCAGTGTAATAGTGAAGCTGGTCAGTATCTGAGTGCAATGAACAAAAGCAAGGCATTCTCCCTGCATGCATACTGTAGAATAAAAGTGATTTGACCCCTTAAAATCAACATGGTTTTGCCTAGGTGTAACTTTCCTCTCTTATTTTCAGACTCTGAATCAGGGCCATTAATATCATCAATAGAACACTCAATAGCCCTGCAAAATATTAACCACAAACAGAAGGGATTAAGTATGTATATAAAATAAAGAACAAAATAAAATCAATAACATAAAAAAATGCTGATATTTCCTGTGTATCAGGGATTAATACTGTCAGACAGTAAATGGAAAACATGTGGTAAATTTCCTGGGCAAAACCATTCTAAATTTCATGGGGAGTCAATTGATATTACTTGCCTGCAGGGAAAATACCTATCTTTTGCTTACTGCACAGAAATACTGACACTTTCAAACTGTTGTTTAGACGTAAACTGAGGAAAAATATAGCATGCAGCATTTATTTTCAATTTATTTTCCATTATTTATTACTTTTATTAATCTTGTTTATTATAGTTTTATTGCATTTTTCTTTGATACATTTTTTGCTAGGTTATCCCTTTCCATCTTGTTGTTTCCATTTTTTTTATGGATTATTATCTCTATGTTTAATTTTCATTTTCATTATGTGTTCTTTCACCCTTATTCCTTCCATTATATGTTAGTTTAGTTTCTGTTTTAGAAAATACATGATTACATTGTAGAAGAAGGTCTTTCAGAGCACTTAGCAGAAGCTCAGGGGGATGTTCTATAATAAGAGAGTGTTTCTAGTGGTAGAAAACATGTTATATAGACTCATCTTTTTTAGAGGAGGTTACTATGCTAGTCACTAGAGAGCTCAAGAAGCCCATTTAATCCTAGTTGAAACTGATAAATTACAAACCCAAGAGCCAGCTATTTGAACATCTAAGTATCTACTATAGACAATTACATGACCATGTGATTTACTGTTGAATACTACATCCACTAAATAATTCATTATTTACCAGTACTTAACACATCCATAACCACGTCTTTCTGTCCTGTCACTACTCAAGTATCAAAGATCCCTTTAGGATGACGTAATCTGCTTTCGCTATATAAAAACCTGTTAATAAATTAATAAATATGTCAGTTGTAAATGGAAGTAGATTCATGGTTTGCATTTGCTTTTTACATAGTGCCTTGTAAACATTGTAAACAATAAAAATACAGGTGTACTAGGTTGTCTCCTTATTCCAGGATAGAGCATGTAGTATAACACTGCATCCTGTATGGGTGTAGCATGCAAAACCGGTGATCTGAATGCTGACCTAACTTAGTATTTCAATAATCCTAAACCTAACCTTGGGCCTGATCCAGAACAACGATTCAAAGCGAATTTACGTGTGGCGGAGACGTAAAATCGCTGTTTTGAACGCACTACATATGCGCACCATAGAAAATACGCACATTAACGTAGCGTAATTGTGAACGCATGGGCCATTCACGTATGTGTCACGTAAATACTTCTGTGTGGGCGTGCCAATTTTACGTTATTACAAAATACGTCTGAAATACGTGAAGTAGGCGGGGGGGTTGTATTTAAAGTGTATAGTATGGACGTACTTAGCTGCGTAAATTCGTTCAGCCCATACGTACGTGTGCGTATGACTGCGGTTACGTTGGAAAAAGTTAAGGTAGGGTTTGTAAATCGTATCTTGACAAAATACGTCCGTGCAAGGGGTGTGCCGAGGGGAGTGTAACGAATGTACGCGCACGAAAATACGCTACGCGAATAAACATATGGCAAACATAGTTCTGGATCTACCCCCTTATCCCTAACCTCAACCCTAATTACTTATCCTACTGTTGCAGTTCTTAGCTTGCACAGGAGACTGATGCTAATTGTTCCATTAACCTATAATAAGCTTCCTCCACAGCATGCCTGAACAGTGTTCGACTGTTTATACCCCTGTGATTTGGCCTTGGCTCTACTTTCATCTTAGTGTACTGATCTCTGCCTGCCCTGATCTTGGATTGCGACCCTAGGTCACCCTCTTGTATTTTATTACTCACAAGACATACTTACCATCTGAAGAGGGCGCTCATCACCCTAATTCTGCATTTTGAATTGTGTGCCCTGTTCCAACACTCACTGGGATCTCTCATAAAGGGCCACAACATGCCAGATGCTACAGCCAAGTCTATGCCCGCCATTCGGGGCTCTAGTGAACACTTGACCCCAGTTAGACTGTGCGCCTTGATGGCAATATTTCTCATGATCTTACAGAGAGAGAGATGACAGTGAGTTAGAGTAGAGCAGGTAAGAAGACAAAAGCAGGCAGATTGGGGAGAGAGTTAAAAGCAGAAGTCGGGACAAGAAAAACAAAACAATAGAGGACAAAGCTGGAAGCAGTAGGGACAGAGTGGGAGAGACACAGGAGCATTAGGGAAGGAAACAATAAAGGACAGAGCTAAAAGCAGTGGGCAGAGCAAGAAAGGACACATTAGCAGCAGTGAAGGTAAGGAGTAGAGGTCAAAGCTGGAAGTAATGGTGACAGGGATGGAAAGGACACTGAAGCAGCGGGTAAGGCAGTCGGCCAGTTCCTTTGTTGTGGAGATAAACTTATAGAGCTGCTACTTAAATGGATTAGGTTCATAGAGCGGAGTTTAGAGCTCTATTTATATATTTGTTTGTACTATTCTTATCGATTGTGTGTAAATGCTAACATTATGAATGGGTACCATGTCAATCTTATTACACAGCCACCATTATAGTGTCAGCTGTACCAATACTGATTTGTTTATTGTCAGTGCGGTGACCGGAATCGTCCTGTGCATCTCCAAACTTTTCTGCATTTAGGTATTGAGACTGGATATTTCCAAATACTCTCTTCTACACACTACAAACATGAGTTTTCTGATATAAAATGTATTTTATTTATTTATTAACAGGTTTTTATATAGCGCCAGCAGATCACATAGCACTTTAAAATCATGCATATTTCCAATATGCAATAACAAGGTGTAAATTCCAAGTATGTCTTTATTTTTACCATAAAAGAAAAAAGCAGAAACCATAATTACAATCATATTCACAATCATATTATCAAATTCTTGCTTTTGTTCAAAACCATGTATCTAGATTTCACTGCAGCCCTGGCCAGATCATTACCAACAGCTTTCTTGGTAAGAATTCTTGGAAAGCCATTGTCCATATTTCTTTTACCTATTCTGGACAATTTTGCCATTCCTATTCAGTTACCTGATGTTAACCGGCAGGGGCGTATCTAGCCCTTGGCCAGGATGGCACCCGCCAGGGGCACCAGCAAAAAGGGGTGGGCACCGCCCAGCGATTCCACCTTGGCTAAGAGATGGTATTGCCTACTAGCATCCAGCCACATTATGTCTCCAGAAGAAATAGAAAAGCAGGGGGCCGCACTGCCTCAAAGTCAGGTTAGCAGCCACTGGGATTAAAACCGTGAATTCACAAAAAAAAAAATTCATTTGCATATTGTTTTTCTTTTTCATTTGCAGTCTGACTCCAGACAAGCGCCGCTGGTCTGGAGTCAAACTGCGGCTAGATGCTAAAATGAGGGCCAGCTTTTCTTACCTTACAGACTCATCCACCGAGTGGGTCTCTGCCACTGGGGACTTCATATTCTGCCTGCATTCCTGCGGGCCAGCTTTTCTTACCTTACAGACTCATCCACCGAGTGGGTCTCTGCCACTGGGGACTTCATATTCTGCCTGCATTACTGCTCGGCAGATGA
>WWET01001937.1:71397-87596 GCA_011038615.1 Limnodynastes dumerilii | reverse complement strand
ACATTGGGCCTGATCCAGAGCTACGAAATTGGCCGATTTCGTGCGAGCGTACGACCGTTTTTTGCGTATTTTCGTACGAAAATTCGCACTGCGCATGCCCAGTATGACAGCTTCCGGTCGGCTGGACGACATGAGCGTATAGCGGTCGTATTGTGTGCGAAATGTTCGCTCGAGGGGCGTGCGTTCAGTACGACGGTCGCCTGGGCGCTCGTTTTACTACACGGAGGCGGGGATAGCCATTTAAATTGTACAGTATTATAGCATAGCGCCCGTACGCTTTGCGTAATATGTGCGAAAATTCGTACGGCCGACGGTAGTACCTAGTGTAGGGTATAGCCGCCGTAAGCAGGTACTTTACAATGGGAGTGTTAGGGGCGTGTATGTTTATACGCCGAAGGTCCGTACGCATTCGCCCGTCGGACGGCACCGTCGTAGCTCTGGATCAGGCCCAATATCTTCAAAGAAATCAATGACCTAGAGGCAAAATCTAAACCTACCCTGGATTCTGACAAAGATATAGATTGGATTTTGAAACTACAAAACACTGTTAAACAATTTGAAAGCAATCTATTGTCTTTCAAGAAACACAAATACAGGATAGTGAAGGAGGATTATCATGACAACCGGGTATATCCCTGTATTTCCAATAGTGCTGATTCATATAACAAATTTTCCCGCCGGAGGAGAAATAATTCACCTTATCGTTCATATACGGACCTGGATACTGCAAGTTCTGCTAGTGACTCAGAACTAGTGGGCAGAGGCTGCTTCAATAAGCCTCCTATTCGCGAGGAACAAAAAAACACAAGGCAGAGGAGGGGAGGTCGGTAACGCCGCAGGAGGAGGCAGAAATCAAGCCGCTTCAAACAAGAAGTAGTGGTCTATAATTTGTCGGACTCCACTCTTACTGATGTGGAGATGTCGGTTCTCAGCAGAGGCTTGAGCTTTGTAGGAACCCACCGACCTGACCCTTTTGACATTGAAGCAAAACAATTCAAATTCCAAAGGCTCTATTCAAATTCCAAAGGCTCTACAAGCTTAAAGATTACTTCAAGGATCATACCACCGAACCCTATGAAAAAGGACCTTTTGTAGGTAGATTTAAATTTGATCCACCGATAACTAATCCATCCATTGAAACTTTTATACGTTTAGTAAAACGTGACATTTTCCAACAATGGTCCAAAAGTATGTGTAAATTCACTAATCTTATTTACCCTGAGAAAAAAGCGTTGATGTCATTGAAAGATAACAGCGATATATGTATTCTGCCTGCTGATAAAGGGGGTTCAGGGGTAGTACTCAACAGAAGTTATTATGTAAATGAGGTTCTGAGTCAGTTGTCCAATTGCTGTTTTTATAAACAACTAACATTTGATCCCACACAGGTATATAAAAAGCGAATTGACTGTTTTTTAATGGAATCAGTGATCAGTGGTAAAATTACAGGGAGACAGCTAGATTCTTAAGACAAGACCACCCCATTACACCAGTAATGTATTGTTTACCTAAAATACATAAGTCTGTTGATAAACCACCGGGGAGACCTATAATTTCCTCCAGAGGCTCCCTTTGCCAAACCCTCTCTCAGTATGTAGATTTCCATCTGCAACCGCTGGTTCAACGTACTGACAGCTATATTCGGGACACCACCGACTTTTTGAAAAAACTTAAATCGGTTGACTACCTTGCGAGACATGTACTGCTTGTTACTCTAGATGTGACAAGCTTGTACACCAATATCTCGCACGTGGTAGGGAAGACGGTGATTAAAACAGCTATTGACTCAGACATCTACGAGGGTCCCCCCACTGCCTTTGCTTTTACTGGTAAATTTCATTCCGAACAAGAACTACTTTTTGTTTCAGAATGTCTTCTACCTGCAGACACAAGGGACGGCGATGGGGTCTAATATGGCCCCATCATACGCCAATCTGTATACGAATGACTATGAGAATAAGTATATTGTAAATAAATCGAAATTTTGAAACTATATCCGTTTTTTCTCCAGATTCATAGATGATCTGTTCATTCTGTGGAGTGGAACAGTAAGTGAACTACATAGGTTCATTGATAAACTCAACCGGTTACAAACTTCCATTAGATTTACTGCTAATTGTGATGAGACATCCATTTCATTCTTGGATGTGCTCATCACCCAAACACCTACAGGTTTTAAGACATCGCTATTCAGAAAATTGACGGACAGGAACACCCTACTGATGGCTATGAGTTTTCACCCTAGGCCTCTTAAAATAGGTCTACCATTTTCTCAAATGGTTCGACTAGTCAGAATTTATTCAGACAAAACTACATTACGTCAAGCACTTTTTGACATGGGTGAACGATTCTTAACGAGAGGTTACAGCAAAAAGGATGTTGATGGAGCAATATCACATTGCCTGACATTAGATAGGGAAGTACTTCTCAACAAGACTAGGACCCGCTTATCTGAAGAGACGATGGTTAGGTAAAAAACCTGGTGTGTCTAAATGCACCATGGGTTGTACCAAGTAATGTGTACCTGCCCCATGATTTACATAGGGAAAACATCCTGTATGTTGAAAGAAAGAATAGCAGCTCACTGGTCTTCTATCAGGAAAGCCTTTGGAGGTGTTGACAAGAAAGCGCCTCCAGTGGCTAGACACTTTGTCCAAATGAAGCACACACTTAGGGACTTCAGGTGTATGCCTTTGTCACAGATCGCCCCACTGAGACGTGGGGGTGATAGAGATAACCTCCTTCTATGGGCAGATCCAGGATGATTTATTCATTTAATATTTATTTGTGTTTTTCTTCCACTTTTATATTGTTCCACCGCGCTTCCACGGGCTTGTGCGGTTGCTTACTCTCCTGAATCACATGTGACTCCGGCGTCTGTTGCCATAGCGATGCACCGGGCGCTGCAGTGACATCAGGTGAGAGCGACTTTCTGTCCGATGGAAGCGGCGATCAGCATTTGGTGGGATTTCATCACTATTTGGCATTAGGGTGAGTCTATTTAAATGTTCTCTTGGTTACTGTGTCTCCATTGCCTTTTCAGACTGCTCTCTAGTCCTGGCTTCTGATGCTCACACACCCTGATGATGGCGTAGCCGAAATAGCTGTCATGGTGAGCGTGTCTGAGCCCCCATACATTTGTGCATTGAGCATTATATTTTCTGAGTATATATGTATTGAATTATTGAAACATTGGGACTTATGGAGACATATCCTTATGACTTATGGATGTTTATACTTTTGCAAAACTTTGATCTGGACTCATGACGTTATATACGAAGTTGATCTGTGTGCTATCATATCCGGTTCATGAACTGTATTTACTGGTTTGGATATGTTCTCTTTATCTCAGCTCATCACAATGTTTTTGGTTGCCACCATTTAAGACTACATGTGTTTGTTTATTCTCTTCCTTACTACATCTCTTGCCTCTTTTGGAATAAATACAGAATTTGCACATTTGACTGGGAGTGCTGGCATTACACAATTTGTATATTTTTCCTGCATACTTGTTGCCTTGCACCCGGAACTTTATCATTAATCTATGGTGTGTGCTTAAAACCTAGGGCCGCCCCTTGGACAGTGGAGATTATTCTGGTGGGTGAGCATCACATACAGTAACATGGAGAAAAGCTTTACAAACAAAACTATTAACTTAACTGAATTTAATGCTTGTCAACTATTGTCAACTAGTCAGTGGGTCAACTATTTAGAGTGGGATGTAGGAAGGCACAATTAAACTATTTACGAATGTTAGAAGTACAGTACAGGAAATATTAATTTCTCCCTGAGTGTCTTTAGCCTAGTTAGTAAAGTGTCTCTTTCTTCTGACTGCTATTTCAAATATAGCTAATAAACTAGCATAACCACCTGGGATATGTCAACAATGTACATGCCCCATATATATTCAAAAGACACACTCCTATCATCGCTGCAATTATCTCTGTAAATTACATTTTCTGCATGTTACATATGAGTTTAATTAAAGTAAAACAGTAATTGTGATGAATAAATTGATGAATTATTTGATATCTAAGAAATTGGTTTTCAAATTAATAACACAATAAAATAATATTAATACACAATAAATTTTGAAGACTAAAGCTTTGTAGCTAAACTATATATTTCCTAACATATTTTAATTCATTTACACCAGAAAATGCATTTTTCATAGAGTGGGCAAATATTTGAATTCCATTACAGTACAGAAAACGTTATAAATCATGAAATATCAGTCATAAAATATAAGCCATAAATACTCTTTTTTTTATATACATAATATTTTAGTATATACATTTATATAATATAATACATAGATATATTGTATTGTTTTGTTGTATGTAGTATTACCGGTCCAGTTTATCTGTGTATCTCATTTCCACATATCCCCACTCCCCCTGTGATTTAGGTGAACTGACACGTTCAATACTTCCTGACAGATAGTCTTGCGGTCTTGGTTACTATCACAAGTGGGCAGATTTCCTATCATAATGTACAGTATAGAGGTCTTCTTGATATGTATTGATCCAGACTTTTGCACTGCGTTTTTTTCCATTGGTATGCGTTTATAAAGTTAGGCCGTAGGTATTGAAAGTGCAAGGGCAGTGGTTAGCAGTGAAAATGCATACATTCAAGGATACTGCAGACCTGCAAATATTGATCCCTACTCATCTGTTGCTCAGGGATCCAGTATATTACTATTATTATTATTATTATTATTATGATCAACAGGGTGCCGGATCCAGACTAGCATTTGCACAGTGATGCCAGACCCCCACTCCCCTCACTGGCACAGAGTTCCATCCCAGGTATCCTGCCTTAAAATGTATCTGTCCTCACTTAAAATGAGGACTGATGTGAAGGGCATTGGGTACACCTATACTGTAACATTTTCATCCCTCTCCCTTCCAACTAGTGTCCAATATCACCATCTACCCATGGGAACTACAAAGGTGTTGCTGTCTGGATCTAGCAGATACAGATCTGTAATCAAATTAAACACATGCACAATAGCAAAAAGGAAGCATTATTTGACCCTAGCAAACAGAAAATGCTCTCTGCATATTATTGTTTATTATTATTATTTACTACTTAAATTTATTAAATTATATAATAAATATACTAAACAATTCAGTTTACTTGTTTTAGTCTACAACGAATCTGAATTCAGGGTACAACATACAATATAATTCTGACAGATAGATAGATAGATAGATAGATAGATAGATAGATAGATAGATAGATAGATAGATAGATAGATAGATAGATAGATAGATAGATAGATAGATAGACAGACAAAATAGAGGTTGCTCAAATCAATTTATAAATTAATATACCCCATGCACGTTCTGGTTCTGGGACAGTTCAAAATAATGCTGACAGATAGATAGATAGATAGATAGATAGATAGATAGATAGATAGATAGATAGATAGATAGATAGATAGATAGACAAAATAGAGGTTGCTCAAATCATATTATAAGTTAATATAGAGTAGGTGCTAGCAAGTTATGGGGAATTTACACAGATATAAACAAGACACCCCAGCACTCTTGCAATTAACCAGCAACAAACCATAGCATGTTATCTTTAATATAAGAGTCAGAGAAATATGTTACACACATTTGCAAATATATGATAAGCCACCAGCCACTTACAAGGTAAACTTTCATTAATACAGCAAGAACCACTAATGAGAATTGAGCAAGACCTCCAATGAACTATAAATGAAGGGTCTGAACATCACCCCACTGCCTTGAAAAAAGAACACAAGTTCAAAATGCATGAAACATGCTGCAAAAGGGGTGAGCTCCAGACACCGCCGCTGGTATCTGTTGCTGCTTTCTCCTGGGACCTTAACATCACATTGACTGGCTAGCTTTACTGGAACTCTGGCATGGAGCCTCACTCCCTCCTGGGGTTCTGTTTTTACTGTTATTGTGAAACGTTTGTCTCTGTATGTAATCTAATACAGTACATACAGTACATATGAACAAAAACAAATAGTGACTGGGGCGCTTATAGTAATAAAATAACTCAATATATTAAATGTATTAAATTAAAAAAACAATTGTGTACTTATCAAATATTTAATGATAAAAATAAAGGTAAATATAATAGACAATATAAAAAATATATAAACATAAATAAATTAATTAGACAGGGGAATAACAGTAGCTTATAGCCCAGCATACACATACAAATTGCCAAGTGGTTATTTCAATGGTATTAGTTCTAGTCCTGCCAGGTTGGAGATGATCTTATTCCAGCAGAAATGATATACAGTAATACTCAATACAACACAGCAAGCAGAAGATTAAGCCAAGCAGCTAATAAAGGTTTTGCAAGTTAGTAGAGGCTCAGATCAACGGAGGACTAATAAAGAGTGATATTACCTGCTGCCACCATCTCCATAACTGCTCCTTACCTCTACAATAAAGGTTTTGCAGGTTAGTAGAAGCGCAGATCAACGGAGGACTGATAGAAAGCAATAATATTGCAATAGCAGCAACTCAGCAATATAAAGATATAATCAGCTGTTAGTAAAAATGGCAAGCCGGTTATTAGTTAGTATCTGCATTCAAAGCAGCTGCGTGCTTGTTGAAGTAAACGTAGCAAATCATCTGTTACCAGACGTTCTTACCGTCCTCACGTAACTGGCTTTTTCTGTGTGTCTGGTATACTGCTGGAAAAGATGGGTGTCCACAAGGTAAGAAAAGGAGCTAGGGGAGATAGAACCTACAAACGGGGCGTCCCCCGCTCGGGTCACTTGCTGTCCAGAACTCTCGCTAAGCTCCGCCACGTGTAGTGGATAAATGAATGGCCTGTGTAGCCTAGACTAACTTCCCCTGTCAACAAAGGCAGCACAAAACAGTCCTGACGCATTTCGTCGCTATAGCAACTTCATCAGAGGACGGATTGTCATGTGCCAGCAAGAAGACGCCTTTTAAAGAGATAGATGTGTTACATACAGTACATATTTTTATATCTTAAGGCACTGCATAATGTGCGTCACTAGGACACTATGTCATATATTTTGGTCACTAGGATGCTGTCTGTATTCAGTGGTGGTCATTATTATGCTGATTAATTTCAGTTTAAGTCAATAGAATGTTTTTTGTATTGGGTGGTGGTTACTAGGAGGGTGTCTGTATTGGGTGATAGTCACTAGGTTGCTGTCTGTTTTGAGTTGCAATCATTAGGATGCAGTATGTATCAAGTGGTGTTAACTAGGATGCAGTCTGAAATGCATGGTGGTCACTAGAATGCTGTTTATACATTGTTGCAACCAAATTTTCAGTTTATAATATTTATCACTTTGACAATACTATGTCTTTTATTGGTTGTTAACTTGTCCTTTTACAGTTATCCATAACATTGCATGGTGTATTACCAACTACTAATGTGGTTGGTAATAATTGTGTGCTAACCTTGCCCATTTTATTGTTGCCACCACCTATCAATGATTTGGTCAAGACCAAATTAGGCCACCTAATATATATTTTCCAGGGCTATTTTAAATTGGCCCTTTTTTAAAAAGGTTATTTATCTTGAATACAGCTAAATAAATGAAGAAGTGCCTATTCGATCCACCTATTTCCAATAGTAAAATAGCAATTTTCCATTACTGACATATTATTTACCATGAAACATGTAAGTCAGTGTGCATTCTCCTTCATAAAATTAATGAATATGTAACTTTTTTTTATTAACAGGTGAGTGTTGAACACCAACTGTCTGTGCTCATCGATTTCCCACTACTTTAAAAGCTGTGTAATGGATGGAAAATAAACACAAGAAGAGCTGCCAGACCTCACAAACACAGAACTGATCTCTGCATTAGCTTAGGCTCTCTCAGGGGGTATGCTCTATCAAAAGAGCATCACTTGCTGTCATTGCATAAGACAAGCAGTAAAGATCTAGATGTGAAATCTTTACACACACAACAAGAGATGAATCGAAGGAGAGCACAGGGCAAGCAGGGTCACCTCTCAGACAGCTTGATTTCAGAGTTAGCAAAGCAAAAACAAATAAATATTAAGCGGCTAAAATGCTGCATTTCTTAAAAGAAACTAAACATTTAAAGGAAGCAGCATGACAGCATATTATTCGGGGGAAACAACAGTCTTTATAACAATACCTCAGGCCAAGGTACTTGGCCACATATGTTGCAGTCACCTGACTGGCCTTGTCATCATACATGCAAGAACCTAGCAGTGATTTGGCTATATATGTCTGGCAGGAGGGGAGGGCCATTCTCCCCATAGAAGTTGGTAACAATTTGTTGAAAGCAAATGGGAGTGGTTCATACCACATGAAGGTTTACTATTAATTGCCAAATTTATCAAAATAGTTACAACTCTCAGTATGTCAAGACAGTAAGGGACATGACTGAGGGGGAAGATGTCATAGTAAAGAAAGCTCAGATGCACGTTCCAAGGCCTATCAGCTAAATACTTCATGTCTCTTGTGTTTGGGGTTGCCATTGTATATCATTTTGTAGTAAAAAAAGAAAGGAAATTTGCCAAATGCCCCAATAATCTTATAGGACCGGATCCAGTCCTCCACATTTGTTCCGTTTGCAAGGTCTAGAAGTCACTCCCATGGCACTCCCCTTTCATGTGCAGGCTTTGGACAATATATGTGACCATAAACCTACCTTGACTTATTCACACAGATCTGCGCTCTGTACGCATGCAGATATGTGGGGAATGCCTAATGCCGCCCACAATGCCTCTTTAGCATGTCTTTCTCCACCTGCTTGTAGTGTTTATGCAAGCGGAGGGCATGGCACACCCACTCATATGGATCTCCTGGATACAGAATTGCGAGGAGATACGGGTACAGTACGGGATATCTGGTACATGCATGCAAACTGCTAATGTTAAGGCTGACTTACTTAAGTGTCTTGCATAAGTTACATAACATTAATACATTTCATGGGTTTGTTGTAGTAGGTGCCTATAAGGCTATTTGGAATGGATTCCAGAAATATAGGTTATGGTTTAGTATGGTTAACAGTGTTTATGGGGGAAAGGGGACAGGGCATATTCTTTCAGTTATGGGGCTAGATTTACTAAAGTCGATTTCAAATCGTCATTTGAAATCGCTGGAAATCTGCATAGTTTTTTCATTTTAAAACGCTGAATTTACTATTGCCGATTTATGTCTAGCGATTTCAGAACTACAGCAATGTCAGGCAATTTTTTAAGGGTTTATTCGCCGCGATTAAGCTTGTAATCGTGGCAAATGAACCCTTTTCAAATCGCCAGACATCATTGTTGTATGTTAAAAAAAATGGCTGCCGTGACTACCAATTAACCCTTAGCATGCTGTGCCACCTAGTACTTTAAGTCACAGCATGCCTTTGTATTCCATGGCATGCTATGACATCTAGAACCCTAAGTGGCAGCATGCAAAGGGTTAACGACAGGCTTCCGCAACCACAGTGTGACCTGTTAACGCTATACTACACACATTGCCCCTCTGTAACACTAAAAACTGACCTGTCCCCTCCTTAATGATTAAACAGCACCCCTCTGTAATTATTTCACACTGCCCCTCCGTACATAGATAACACTGCCCCTCCGTGCCTGCTAAACCATGCCTCTATGCCAGAATACACACTGCCCCTCCGTGCCTGCTAAACCATGCCCCTATGCCAGAATACACACTGCCCCTCCGTGCCTGCTAAACCATGCCTCTATGCCAGAATACACACTGCCCCTCCGTGCCTGCTAAACCATGCCCTTATGCCAGAATACACACTGTCCCTCTGTGCCTTCTAAACCATGCCCCTATGCCAGAATATACACTGCCCCTCCATGCCTTCTAAATCATGCCCCTATGCCAGAATATACACTGCCCCTCCATGCCTTCTAAATCATGCCCCTATGCCAGAATATACACTGCCTCTCCATGCCTTCTAAATCATGCCCCTATGCCAGAATATACACTGCCTCTCCATGCCTTCTAAATCATGCCCCTATGCCAGAATACACACTGCCCCTCCGTACCTTCTAAACCATGCCCCTATGCCAGAATACACACTGCCCCTCTGTGCCTGTGCATGTGCAGTAATTTAATTCTTTTAGAAACATAGATTGCGTAAATGCGGTCTTGACTGAGATTCTCGACCTGATTAGTGCCAGCGAGAGAGAGGTCATGAGTACTAACAGTAACAACAAAGAGCCTGATCCAGAGCTACGACGGTGCCGTCCGAGGGGCGAATGCGTACGTTCGCCCGTGCGTATAAACATACACGCCCATGACACTCCCATTGAAAAGTACCTGCTTACGGCGGCTATACCCTACACTAGGTACTACCGTCGGCCGTACGAATTTTCGCACATAATACGCTGAGCGTACGGGCTTAGCACGCCCATACTGTACAATTTAAATGGCTATCCCCGCCTCCGTGTAGTAAAACGAGCGCCCAGGCGACCGTCGTACTGAATGCACGCCCCTCGAGCGAACACTTCGCTCACAATACGACCGCTATCCGCTCATGTCGTCCAGCCGACCGGAAGTTGTCATACTGAGCATGCGCATTGCGTATTTTCGTACGAAAATACGCAAAAAACGGTCGTACGCTCGCTCGAAATCGGACAATTTCATAGCTCTGGATCAGGCCCAAAGTAAGGGTCAGATAACCTGGCTAACTAGGTGGGAGGCCGTAGTCCTAAGAGAAGGTGAACAACCCCCCCCCCTTCGAAAAACCCTGCATCTTTTTTGCCCTCTGTCTTTATTGATCTTTGTAATTTGTATATATTTGTATAAGTTGTAATCATAAATTATATAGACGGGTCTTTTTGCCCACTGGGTCTTTTAGTAGGGAAAATTAGGGGGGAAAGCGCTCCTCGCCCTGCTCGAAGGCGGCATGCCAGGCAACAATGGGCTACTGTAGGACTAGGGCAATGGTGAAGGGGTGGTGCCCTAACTAGGCAGGGGAATGTCCGGTCTGATGTACTTTAGGAAACAAGCGGACTTCCAGCGTCCCAAGTTCTTAACCACTGCGTCTGGGGCCCAAGATAGGGCAGCTGATGTTGCTGCTCCAATACGGAATGAGTGGGTACCAAAGGCCGCGCGGAACTGGACGATGGTGAGTGGCAAACCGTTCGCATGAGCCAGCCCAGACAATCCTGAGGGCGCACTGAAAGAAAACGATAAGAAAGCACCAGTGGGCAGGACAACACATCTCCTGAACTTGGCAACGTCACCCACTTGCCCTTACCCCCTTGGTCACATTTCGACTTGCGGATCTTACAGAGGACCGCCTCCTCCGTTACCACAACATTCCCAGCGAGCAAGCCCGAATCCAGGGTGGTACGTGACTTGGCTACCAGTATGCTCACGTGAAATTCGCCCTCAAAAGCCACTGAGAAGGCTGTGGAAAAGAGGAGAGCCTCGTAGTCATTGTGGGTAACCTCAGGGAGTGCTTGTATCAACATGAGCAATGTTTTGACCGTTATGGGCCTGCGTCTAGCGGGAGGGGCGGGTTGCGGGAGGGGCGGGTTGCGAGAGGGCCTTAGATATAAAAAACCTTTAGTTATGTCGGGGTGGCCCTCTAGTTTTAGAAAGAAGGAGATTCCAGCGAGAGCTGTGGCCATACTTGCCCTTGAATGGTCTGCGTCATATTCCTGCACGATGAACTCTTCAAGCATACGCTTGAAGAGTGAGCCTCCCAGAACCTTATCGCCTGCAAAACGCCCCCAGTCTGACCACGTCTTCTCTTATTGCCGCAGCATGCCCAGGGCCAAGGAACGCCTGGCTAGCTCCCCTAACCGGTATTAGCTACCTGCCAGAGAGGGGGAGGACAAAGAGTGCTGGTCACGTCAGCCATAGGAGCTAAAGCACGAAACTTAACCCAATTAAACCTAGATAAGGCGACGGGAACATGCTGGGCCCGGAACTGAATGTTACCCTCAAGGCAGCGCAAAACAAGGTGTCGCAAGAGCCGCAGCGCCAGGGGAGAAGAGGCACTTAAATTGTTAACGACCTGCACCACCCCCTGAAAGAGGCAAGGACAGGGAGGTGGTCTGCTGGTGAGTCACCACCAGAAAAATGTCTACATCCCTTGCGCCAAAGCATATGTCTCGCTTCCCGTCTAACTTGCGCCTGAAGCGATTGTCGTATTCAAGCCAAAGCATTGCCGGGATAAAGCAGATGCAAGGTCTGCACTTCAGTTATATATGTGAAGAGGTCACCAAACTGCGCAGGTCGATCTTTGCCATAAGCAGCGGCAAAAGCAAGCATGCCCTATGCCATTCTTTTGGTCTCAGCTACCCAAGCCAGTATCCCTTCCGCAGTAGCGGTGAAGACGTCGACATAAATCCCCCTTTTTATGCGCTCGTGCACCTTCGGGCGAACTGTGCGTGAGTGATGGAGCAATAAACCATGTTGGCCTGGCTGACAGGGGGACCTTGACTAGCTTAAGCAGTTTTATTGCTATCGCTAGCTACGGAGCCCCTTCCCAACAGGTGTTTTCCCAGGAGCTTCATCAATTTCCTTTGGTGCATGGCGGAGGAGGGAAAAGAGTCAGGGGAGGCATCACTAGAGTCACTGTCCATCAATAAAGCAGGTTCAGACTCACCGTGAGTTGTCAGCTCCGGTGCTGATGCTGGAGCCCCTGAGGTGCTGGGGGCCGCCGCGGCAGGAGTCGGCGGGTCGACAGGCAGAGCCTGTTCCGAGGAAGCTACTTCAGATGAAGCCATTGCCGAGGTGCTAGCACCTGTATCCTTCCTGCGGCGCTGGCTGTGTTGTCCTTCTGCCTGAGAAAAAGCTGGGACAGAAAATGGCATGAGTTCCCCTGATCCACCTCCAATGCAGAGCGGGGTGCAACGGAAGCAAAACCCACCTTGTCCCTGCACCTCCCCTACAAGCACCGCGACGATCGCTGCGAAGAAGAAGATGGCCGTCGGATGTCAAGTCCGCTGGATTGACCCCACGAACCCGAAGTCAAAGGGCCTATGGGGAGAACGCCATCAGTAACCGCACGTGGCATGGACGGGGAAGGAGGTGAGCGCGAGTCCCTTTCCTGAGCTGCACGAAGGGGCACACGCTAAAGGGAGTCCGCCAAGCGCGAGGGTGAGAGACCCGCTGCGGACGGCCGCGACCGCCGGGAACCACCATGGAAACGGGAAGATCCAGGCTGCTGAAAGAGGTAAGGTGTGAAAATGGGAGAAAGAGTGAGAGGAGGGTGAGAGAAAAAGTGGTGATGCAGAGGTGAAGCAAGAGACAGAGATAGGGACAGGATAATAAACAAGTAGCGATACTACACCGTTCTTCTGAGCAGCCTATGAACTTCTCCAGATGCTGTGAAGGGGAGGGATTTGAGCCCAGGAAGGGGCTTATAAAGCTGACTGCCCAGCCCTGCCCCCTGCACAGCCTTGGGTTCTCCCTGCCCAAAACATCAAAATAATTAAACAGGTTGCATCCTAACGCCTCCCAACCCAGGGTTTAAAATTCTTCGGGAACATTGCATTAACCCTCAGTTATTCTTCAGACCCTCCAACATGACCCTTTCCATTAGGTACAAAGTACTCTGTTTCTGAGCTTTCAACAATCAGTAACTATGGTAACCACCTGTGTTGAAGTGAAAAATGTTTTTTAAACATAAGTTAATTCATTAAAACCAGGTGAGTGACATTTGGATGCCCAGGAGCGGAGTATTGTGTACCTAATGGAAGGGGTCATGTTGGAGGCTCTTTCATTTGTGTGTTCACCCACTTATTGTAAATTGACGGCGTTAGTCTCCCCTTCCTTTCCCTGTAACTACCCACTGATTTTCTGATTAACCAAATTTGCATACACTTCAGTGTAAAAATGTGCAGAGCTATGCAATGCTAGGTATACAGGTGAATGTGTGTGTTTGTATCAGATTCTAGCTCTGTGTAATACAACACATAGGAAAGTAAGAGCTAGGATCTGATTGATTACTACGGGCAACATCCGCACTTTCCCTTTATGCAGTTTATTAAATCTAGCCCTTGGACTATACATACTAAATGGTGAGAGACAAATGTTGGCTAGTACTGCATCACATAATTCCAACATCAGCAATATATCCAGCTATGGATCTATCCAGTAACTGAAACTAATCCACTATAAATTCTACACAGGATCATTCTAATGTATTTCATAGATATTTTGGAACTTGTGCAAAATAGATTTTATGTGCACTGAACTGAATCAAGACAATAAAAATGTCTATGTGGATATAATAATCTGAACTGTCTAAACAAATGCAGATATTTTTGCCGGCACATTTTCCATGTACTTGATTCACTGCTGTTGACATAGTATTCAAATGATTTGCCAAAAGCAACGTGATGAGTTAATTTGCTACATAGAAATGTTATGTCTAAATCGAATGTACCTGATAAGAAGAATATAAATTTCTTTCATTCTCGGTACTGCCAGAGGTGATACTTTAAACCTAGCACTTAAAAATATACTGAACTAATGAAATTTACATGGCTTAAAATAAATTCAGTTTAATTATTTTTAGTAAAACTAATTGACATTTGTCAACATGAAAATGCCTCTCACTGAATATTATCTGATATACTGTGCATAAAAACCGATGGGAGTCCCCGCCACGATGCCTGTCTTTACAAAATACACACAGCCGAAACTCCTTTTTTCTATTTCGAATAGCAGCCATTTTAGTAAGTGCCGCCGGATCCCCCACAGGAGAGGTGAGTAATCTCTCCAGGGACATTGGGCCTGATCCAGAACTACGCACGCCGTACTAGCTACGGCAGGCGTAAGCGTAAAATCGTCTGAAAAACCGATCTGCACATGCGCCGGGCAGATGTTGCCCGGCGTAGCTACGGCAACGCCCAATCAACGATTGGCCATCCGTAGGAGCAGCGTAGTGACGCTGGAGGGGGGACCCCAGCGTTACTACGTTCAGCTTAGTGAAGGTGGGCAGGGGGAGTTAGTTTAATGAGGGAGAGAGGGAGGGCTTAGCGTACCAACGTATTTTCCCTTGCTTAGGCCGGCTGAAGTTAGGGTAGCCTTCAGCCGGCGTAAGCGAGATAAAATACGCCCACACAGGGGGAGTGTCTGGGAGAGTGAACGCTGACACACTGTACTTTAGTAAGCACAGCGCATCGGCATAGTTCTGGATCGGGCCCATTAAGTGTTAGAGGGATGATTAGGGTTAGGCTCTGGGGAAGGGAGGATTAGGTTTAGGGCCGTGGAAGGGGAGGGTTAGGACTGTGAGTAAAGGAGGGTTAGGATCAGTCTGCGGGGAAGGATAGGTTAGGGTTAGTCTGCAGGGAAGGGTGGGTTGGGGTTAGGCTGTGGGAAAGTAGGGTTAGGGTAATAGAAGGGGAGGGTTAGGGTAAGGATTAGGGAAAGGGTTGGGGATACTTTCAGAGATTAGGGAAAGGGTTGGGGATACTTACCTTTCAGAGAACTATGATCGGTGCTCTGGGGATTGATTGCTTTGCCTCTATCGAAATAGGGCCGTTCGCGACGGGGACCCACACCCATTAAAAGAAAAGAGAAAAAAATGCATTTAGTGTAATATGTAATCATTGTATGACGTTTTTTGTTTTTCAGTAAAAGTTAAAAACTGTAACAGACAGAGTACATTGAGTTACTGCTCCAGCGGGTGAATCAGCAATACAGCTTCCCAGCATCCTGAATCTAAAGCCTGCTGTCAATCTCTGCTAGCGGATAATCTCAAGAGTGGGTGGTAATGGAGGCTCAGAGAACGATTTTAGCCCCCGGTACTTTTTTGGCAACCCTGTTCTAGGAAGATTTTTTCCCCGGGTCTCACACTGGTAAGATGTTAGTGTGAATGGTCCCAAGTTGTGGTCCTAAGTTGTTTTTCAACACAGGTTTTTGACAAAGACACCCCATTGGAGGGAATACAGCGTAGGAGGATGATGCCATCATATGCTACCGCAACACATTAGGCGTCATGGCGCACTGGCATGAGGAGGAGGTTAGGGAGCTCCTGGCCATCCGTGGAGAAGAGGAGATAAAAGCCCAAATATCATGAACAGTAATAGAGGCTCACATTTATTTTAATATTTTCAAAATGCTGGAAGAAAGGGGCATTACAAAAAGCCAGCAGCAAGAAAAAAAATTCACAATGATCCACGACAGCTGCAATAAAAGTGTGGCTGGAAGAATACGTTGCCCCTTATATGAGCTTTGTAATGAGGGATTTGGCTGTTCAGTCA
>WWET01001937.1:45515-70225 GCA_011038615.1 Limnodynastes dumerilii | reverse complement strand
TAGACTTGGGATAGGAAACATCACCTCTCATCTCTAATACTGTTTGCAACAGATGAAATATGACTCCCCTGAAACTAACATGGTTTAGCCCAGGAGTAACTTTCCTCTCTCAATTTCAAGCTCCCTCTTAAGTCTGGATCCAGCACATTGTGTTTTTATTAATAAAAGGAATAAAGGTTTGTGGCGAGAGTCGTGCGAATGAGTTGCGCAGTGGTATTGTAATGCTCACCCTTCGCTTGTGTCTGAAGTAGACGGCTCAGGTAGTTCAGAGTCCAGTAAATTTTACTCTGGCAGAATATGCTCTCTCTGTCTTTCGCATATGACGTGCAAAATAAAGCAAGCAGCAACCACATTAGGCACAAGCTTGGTGTCAATGGCCCTGATTCACACTTAAGAGTTAGTTAGGTGTGGATAGAACCACAGCTAACTCACTCATGCAGCCCCTAACTGCTATGTAGATTGCATAAATGACCTACTATGCATGCATAGTAGGTCATTTTGGGATAATAGGCACTTAAGAAGCACAAGTTTCTTAAGTGTGAATCAGGGCCAATGTCTGACCATTTTAGCAAACACCGCCATTGCCCCTATAAACGTTTAAGGACGTTTTCCACAAACATCCGAGCTGAGCTGAGAGTATGGGTAAAGTACACTTGCTCCGAAGAAAGCTGATGGTGCTGTGTGAAGCCCTTCATCAGCCATCAACGCAAAGGTTAGGCAGCATCCCGATGATGTGCACAAGGATCTCCAACCCATTCACAGTCTTTGACTTCTGCAAAGCAAGGAAAACTGTTTTAAATATCTAATATATGGATGGTCTGTTTACATGTAAAAATACATACAATAGTATAGCCTGCACTGTGGAAAAATGGACAACAAATACAATATAGAACTTTCAAAAAACATTAATAAATATTAATTACAAAAAAAGGCAATATGTACATCTCAAATAACGAATAACGAATATATTAACCTCTCTGGGGAACAAGTTTGGCCAACACTTGGGAATCATAAGGTCATCCAGGCCAGCCAACAAACACATCTATGAAGCTGAAAATAGCATTTATTTAGCATTCGGTTTCAATACACATCATTCCAGTGAACATTGAAAAGGATTCTTACAAATAATTGTCGTCAACTACTGTAGAATAATGGAATGCCAGCCTTTCCGTTTGTGGTAAGCCGCTAGGTTCTGTACAGAGGCTAAGATGGGGCTTCATGTCCCATCAATCGCTCCAGCACACTGCGAATACCCATGTCTCAGGAAGCCAGAAATTGGCCCCTCCAGACGCTGTCCTTGAGGCAAAGAGATAAAGCAATGGTACAGTGCTTACAGCAAAGACCTCATGCAAAGATTTGACACCGTGGAAATCCTGACTCCAAACATGCAGAAAATTGTGTGGTATTCCCGGGGTTAGCATACCACCACAACACAATGGCCAGCCTCCTCCAGGGTGGAATGGGAATTCTGTGCTCTTTCTGGACAGTACTGGGAAGATGAGGTCCAGCACATAGTAAAAAGTCCCACATGACATGCAAAACTGTGCCATCCACTGTTCCTCCTCCAAAGCTTCCACAGTTGCCCAGAAAGCTTCTTCATGACAATGGTTTCTGGCCCACAATCTCTAGTCCATGAGGGTGCTGAATCTCAGAATGGACATCAGACTGGGCTTCATGTACACTCTCCTCCTTCGCAAATTTTGGCATTGAGTATTCTCCCACTCTTGCACCCTTCTCCCCCCATGTCACAATAGGCCATCTGGTACAGTATAAAAAGCTGCTCCAGGCTATCATTTGCTGCCTTAAATTATCCACAAAACTCTGAGCTACACACAAGTGATTCATAAGCCATCATGGAAAGCAATGCAGTTAAAATGGCCACCCTGTACTGATATCATCATTGTGTGCAAATGACATAATTTTTTCAAGCCAATAACCGCTCCTCTTGAATGATTGAAAGTGAAACGGTCAGACCTAGAAATCGTATAACACGGTTATTTTGTTGACATGGCAATTCACCCAGGAAAATCCCGGGTTGCAAAGAGCATTTGTTAAGTAGAAGAGGCAATTCTTATATTTTGGGTAACCAGATAAATTCTGTCGGATGTTTAAGTGGTCTTAACATTTTTGCATGAATCTGAATATGGATGCATCAAAGTACATTTTTGACCGGGGATTCCTGGTGCATATGCTTGTCCTTGTAGGCTGGAGCCTGTTTCTATCGGCATGTATCAACATTGACTCTTCTAAACTGGGAGTTTGAGACTATTATGGTAAACCAGAATGCTCATAAACAAAATACATCTGTTGAGGGCTATTACCAACTTAATTACACACAAAACTATGAATGTGTATTTTGTGCTGATTCAATTAATCATCAAGGGTTATTAATGATCCAATCAAAAAATTCAGTTGACTTACATATGTTATGTATGTACATAATTTAGGACCGTATTCAGAGTTAAGAGTGTTTTCCGTGCGTTCGTAATAGATCCGTTCGTTCATACAAAATAAGTAAGTTTTGCAAAATGAATAAATTTAGGAACACTTCCGTGTTGTGAAAGCAACCTTATCATTAGCGTGCGTATATGTGACGGAATTTAAACGTTCGCATATATAACCGCACATGTACTCCATTACCACGTCTATTTTTTGCTATTTGCATTCCGATTGACGCCTACTTATTAATAATCCGTCCGATCTTTTATGTTCATACACATTTTTAGACGTACGGAAATTACTTACTCATCTTTCCAATTACGCTTCGTATCTCTATGGTCTGCACATGCTCCCTGAGCTTCGTATCTCCATGGTCTGCACATGCGCCCTGAATAGAAATCACTCCACTTACGCATTTTGCGTGCGTAAGTTACCAGTAGTTCTTAATTCTGAATCTGGTCCTTAGTTGTGAATTGGAGCTGCACATGCGCAGTACCAATATTTATCATTGCTGCAGATATTACCAACAACATTTATTGCAAGTGATTATAGTGTTATGCCCTTTAGGATGGGAATATAACTGATTTCAGTATATGAAAAGTCCATTCTGTCCCCACATTATTTTTGAGGAATTTCCTGCAGTCAATTCTTTCTGAAAAAACACTCAGTCCCAAGCTGACTATTGACTGGATGATAAATGTATTGTATGTAGTAAAACAAAATGTTTAACCTGCTCCTTGACTATGGATCACAATATATTAATATATAATTAATTAGCAACTAAATGTAAAAATAAATTATCCTCCCCTAAGCAGTGTTAATCTGCCATAGAGCTGATAGCAAAGCATTGAATGCAAAAAAATGAGGTGCGGGTGAACATTATGGGAATCCCCAATTCTTTTTTATGCTTATATCATTAAGCTTTTACCAGTCTTTGCTGATAGCATCATAGAGGAATAAGAATGCAATGCGGGCACTCCCTTCTATCTATCTATCTATCTATCTATCTATCTATCTATCTATCTATCTATCTATCTATCCTGAAAACAGAACAAGATACATATACACATACGTGTATTATAAAGATTACATTTCTAGCATTAGTACTTAAGCAATGGTTATTATGCCAGTTTACAGGATTCTGGGGTCACTACTGTTAGGGGCATAATCATGTGAACTAGATCAATTAATTTATTTGTCCAATTTTCTAGAATACATAAGAAAAGTTTCACATTCTTGTTATTAATGATATGGGGCCTGATCCAGACTTAAGACCATTTTATGTACGCATGCGTACCTGTTACACACTACTAAGGATAATGCACTGCCCTCTCACGAATGTTACTTAACTGACTTACTTGTTCAGAATCCTGCCTTATCTTATCCTTGTGTATCTATGGATGCAATTTAAATGCCTCCTTCCGCCCACAATGCATATATTGGAATTATGTACAAGTTTCGTATGATCAGAGTTACAATGAGGGAAGTTTCATGGGTGTTGCCTTGCTACGTGCGTGCGTAAAAATGCACACATAGTAAATACGGATCTGTGAATCCGGTCTGGAGTGTCTCGCAGGATACAGCTTGGAGGAGCAGAAGGACTGGAGCACTGATGACACCTCAACCTTCAACATTGAAGCCGTCTGAACTGTAAATATGATTATTTAATAATATTTTTTAATTTTAACCAGCAAAACAGTAATAATTATAAACATTTACAGGCAACATAACTACTGTACATTAATGAAGAATATTATTGTATTATTGAAACATTGGGAACGGGGACAGTATTTACACATTGGGAATGGGGAAAATTATTGACACTTTGGTAACGGGGGGCAGTATTTACACTTTAGGAACGGGAGACAGTATTTACACATTGGAAATGGGGGACATTATTTACAAAATGGAAACCGGTGAAATTATTTGCAATATGGGAATGGGAGACATTAATCTTGGCATGCTTCTGCTTATGGTACTAAAAGGCAGAGCATTCCCTGCAACACATGCGGCAGCATGTTAATAGCATATGGCCAAAGGTTTATTTTTAACGTTTAAGAAGGCATTTTTATTTCTTTTTTTACATTTAAAGATTTTTTTAAAACATTTTTCAGGTGGGTTTTTTTTTCTAAGTGGGTGCTGATTTGCACAAAATCGACACTTACACCCACCTTTTTTTTCTTGCTGGATCTTGTGGTGATTTTTCGTCCATTTTACTAATCGCTGTTTAGTAAACACGGCGATTTAAATGTAGTGGCTGAAACTGTGGCAAATGTAAAAATGATTAATCTTCGTCGAATTTGTGGCGACTTTACATTAGTAAATACGGCGATATTAAACTTGCCGGTAAATACAATCAATCTCAGGCGAGTTTTACAAAATTGACTTTAGTAAATCTAGGCCCTAATGTGTTATTTATTGACTTTTGTATAATTGTTCCACATGATAAACTACTAATGGATGTTCATGGAATATATAACATTAAAGAAAAAAGCATTGTGTCTCATTACACAGAGCGCCCGTTTACTTGAAATCCTTTGATATATCAGACTGATCATTTAAAATTGGGCCAAAAGAGAAAGCCAAGCCGTATAATGTAGTTATTTATATGCCAAGAATATTTATGCATGTAATATACTTCTGTCACTGTGTTCTCACTTAGGTAATATTGAGAAATGATTCTGTGAGATTGAACTACACTTTTATTATAAACCGACAATACAGATTTCACTTTCTCAATATAACTCTACTGATAATTCTATTTTAAGCAATCTAACGGTTGATGTTGTTGCTTTTGCATTATTTTAAAACCTTAACCTTATGATACTTCATACTATGAAAAAAAGACCATGAGAAATTGCTTTGGAGAAAGGAGGTCACTGTTCAATATGTTTTATTGTTATTATTAACAATAAGGGGCCAGATCCAGATTTCAAAATGACAGGGTACTTACACATAACACATGCATAAGTACCCTGGCCGGTTCTCCATATGCATGCCCAGGTGGCCCATTACGCACGGAATGCAGCACAAAAGTTGCTGCATTTCTTGCAGCAATGGCCTCCGATAGAGGATGTGACCACCCAGGGCTGTGTTAACAGTATTGTTGGCCCTGGGAAAAGCAATGCATAGGGGCCCTACCAACCCATTCACAGCACTAAAAATTTAACCAAATATACAGCCGTGGATTGCCCCATTTCCCTAGCAGAAATCCAGGACAGTCAGTCTGTAAATGCTTTGACTGCTTTGGCTGGGCAAGGCCCCAGAACTATTGAGGACATGAGCACCTGCCCATTGTGTCCAGTGGAAAAGATGGCCCTGTGTGTACCTGGTGTACACACAGTGAGAGGTGTAATCTAAGATCACACAAGAACTTGGCTAAGCCCTTATGTACGATGCTGCATTATGCACCCACCCCCATTTTACAAAGGATGCGTGCATAAGATTTAAGATAGGGGTCAGAGCATAGAAGATCCATGTGTGCAGGGAAGTATATTCCCCTAGCACGCACAGCCATTAGGATCACACGAATGTATGTCCATTCCATGATAATGGAATTATGTGCATGTAATGTCACTTAATTCAGGACTCAGTCCAGTTATAATAAAAAAAATTAGCAATAAAATGATCAATATTAATAGAATTTTTATGTAAACCTTAACACTCATAAAAGCAGCATTGTGCCAGTTTAAAAGATGATTTCAGTGATAACACACTGTATATATACAGAGAGAGGGAGTGAAAGGGTTCAAAAAGGATGCTGGAAAAAAGATCGAAGTGAGGTGAAGATAATGAACAGAAGATGATGTGGGGAAGGTTACCAGTGGGGGACCCAGGTGGTTTGACATTTTAGCAAAGCACATTGGTCTATTTAATGGTGATATTACAAATGGTGACACTGGGAGTCACACTTTAGTGTGAAATAAGTATGCATGGATTTGCAAATATACGCTCCTAAGTGGCAAGGCAACTCCCATGACACTCCCCTCATACTTACGGATTTTAGCAGACTTCCGCCACCATAGGGCAAACTTTATCCTCTGTGCGTATATTTGTGCTTAAGTTGCTTAGGTACATGCGTACATTCTTAACAGCGCCCTTAATAGGCCATTTAAATGCCCCCCCACCCACTTTCACGTAACTTCCTACTTACGGAGGACTGCCAAGCCCATTCATATGTATCTCTCTAAGCGCGGATTTGAAGTCTGTGCCTAATGGTTTACCGTGCCAAAATCCTACGTAGCATGCATAAAAAAGCTACTACGTATGCACAGTTTAACCGATCCTAAAAAAACACACGGAAAAGCAGCACAAGTGAATACGGTCCTATATCATTAGAGATTGTCCAAGAAGGGAAACTAAAATGTTGCATGACCTAGATCATAAAGTGTACAGGGAAGAGTAAAGAATCTAATCATGTAAAACTCTGAAGAAGAGATAGGAATATGACAGAAGCTTTCAAATATATCAAGGGTGTTTTAAATAAAGCCACAGGAAGATATACTAGAAAAAGGACTTACACTGAAATTGGGCATGTGGTGTATTTAGCAGAATTGTGAGGTAACATACTTACTGAAAGTGCAGTGGAGTCCAGTAGCCTTTCTGATCTGAATTAAACGTGGGAACTGCTAATGTTATAACTAGGACAGTGCTGCTAGATGTCATTATGTGATAGGAAGCTTACTAGGCAGGAAGTGCATTGTACATTGTACTCCTTCGAGGAGAAGGGATGAGTAACAAAACAAGGTCATAGATGGTATTTGGTGAGGTTTATTTTCAATAAAAAATTTCTTATACCCCCTTCTAAAATTGTTACAGCTTTGTTTCCATTTTGTTTCCATTCTGTGTGAAATCTTTGAACTAAAGGACCCTTCATGTGAGGGTATGTTTGCATTTGTGATTCTCCAAATCATTTTAGGCCCCAAGTCCTGCTAGTAGCTGTATATCCCCACAGATAAAATTGGTTTATTCTATTGTAAACACTTTGGACTGGTCCCCAAATTAAGAAATATTGCACGCACAAAATTCCATTGGTACAGAATGTACTCACATATATAAGTTCCTAAAGCAGTGTTTCTCAAGCACCCTTAACAGTTCATGTTTTCCAGGTCTCATTGCTGGAGCACAGGTGTGCTCATTACTATTACATTTTAAAAGCTCCACAGGTGCTAGTAATTATGAACCTGATTCTCAATGAAAAATCTGCAGCTTTTTAGGTGCATAAATTTAATAAGGAATATACTGCGCAGGCATAGTAACTTAATGTACGCAATTTACGTTGTACTTAAGAATGGGACGACTCTAAATCACCATTACAAACCTATTTCTTCTAGGTTTGTAGTGACTTCTGAATGAAGGTAAGAAGAGTGGGTGGAGGGGGACATTTAAATATGCAAATCTGGGCGTGGTTAGGCAGAAGCATTCTTAATTAGCCTCCATACACAACTACGAACCTAAAGATAACATAACCCTATGGCATTTGTCTTAAGTCGGTTAAGAAGCTGAAAACCGAGGGCGTCAGGCGAGTCAGCATGCTACTTGCTAAAATTAGGAACCTAAAACCTTCTTAAGTGTGAATCAGGTCTCATATCACTTATTCTGTAGGGAGACCTGCAAAACATGGGTCATTGGGGATGCACTATGCTAGAGTATCGAGGCCTACAAGGGTAATACACTCCTCTTACAAACACGTAACTTATCAGATCTAATCCCAACCAGTGATTGGCATTTCTGACCCCTAGAATTACAGGGCCGTATGCAGACTCTTTAAGGCCGCGTATTCGCAATCTACGTAGCAAAAAGTAACGTAGATATCATTACAAAATTACTGCGCATGCGCAGTAGCTCATATCGGTAAACTGTATACGGCCCACAGTCTGGATTAATACTATAGTGGCACAAGAAATATTATGAATAAAGCAAGAAATTGGCTTCTTAAATGTGATACATATGAGGAAAATGGCAGAATCCCTTCTTCCACTGGGTGTGGATGATGTGTTAGACAACCTGATCAGCATGCTCTCTTACTATTGTCCTTGCTACCTTGAAGCGAGGTCTTCCCAGCTTGATGATTTTCAATAACATGAGAACATGTTGCAATTATTTATTCAGTACTGTAAATACTATTGTTATGTTCAGTATGCATTTATCTCCTGCTGTTTTTGCTTATTTTCTGATAAGCTCCTGAATGTTATTCCACATTTACCAGCTTGTCTGAGATGTGGGTTATCATTTGGTTGGTATTGATAGAAATTCTCTGTACTATTATTTATTTTTCTCTTTTGGTATTGTGTTTGATGTGTTTCATATAAATCGTAATAAAATAACACCCAATCAAAAAACATATAAATCGTAATAAAATAACACCCAATCAAAAAATAAATATAAATCTCTATTTCAGGCAAGACACTAATTCAAAAGTCTATCACATATATTATTCCCCATGTTGATTAACAAAACATAAACACAATCTCACACTTTATTTATTTTTTTAAGTCTTGTAATGTACCCAACATATTGGATAACATACTGTTTGCAAGTAATCAAATAAATGCTGTAACATATGTAAGAATTTGGTCTCAGCAGATGAGCAGTGAATTTTGTTTTCCACCTCTACATGAACAGCAGAGACATAAAATGAAAAATAAGAATATGTTCAAGCTTGTGAAATGAATTAGACAAGTGTCTAATTCAGCTTAAATATTTAAAGACTTTGGGCAGTAAAACGCACAGGGATAGATATGTAATTCACATTCAGTCATCTGTATACTTTTCTATCTTTTAAAAGAAAATGTATTTATTTTATGGATGTTTTTTTTCCCCTAACACAAACTATAAAGAAATGGCAACATGGGGGGAGGGGCTTGAGGATGTGATTTAAGCAAATCCAGTCACCTGCCTAATCTAAACTACCATCCATAGTTTTACTAAGGATCTGAATCTGGTCATAAGAGAGGAAAGTTACTCCTCGGCTAAACCATGTTGATTTCAGTGGAGTCATTAAACAGCAAACGGCATAGCGCCCAATCACCCATGCAGCAGTCAAACCAATCCTAATTGAAAGAAAGAGGCAGACACCGATAGCTGGATTTAAAACCAAGGGAACATGGCATTTATTAATTAGACCGAATTGGTGTAATGATCAACCTAACTGAAAGACTCATAGCGAGTCAATCTGAATTTTAAGGCAGTTAGGAAATTAACTTGATTCCACCTGAAATCAACATGGTTTTGCCCAGGTGTAACTTTAAGTTCTTATTTTCAGCCTCTGAATCAGGCCCTTAATTTCAAGCTCCTTCTTAAGTCTGGATCCAGCCCTATAACACAAACATACTCATTGCCCAGTGGCAGAGAGGATAAAGGGAAAATTTGTTGTAATATGCTGGATATTATATTGGTCAGAGAAAGCCAGGTTAAGTACACAGATGAGCAACAACAAAGCCAGCAAGACAGAAGCAGGATGCAGCAATAGCAAAGACACTACTGGCAATGGCACAATAGTCTGGAGAGGAGCTAAAACATGCTGGAACATCAGAAAAACAGGTAAACAGGGATTAACAGGAGCAGCATGGTGACTCAGTGAGTAGCACTTGTGTCTCACAGCGTTGAGGTCATAATTGGTCATAATCGGTTTCCGGACTAGACCTTATTTGTGTGAAGTTTGCATGTTCTCCCCGTGTCTGTGTGGGTTTCCTCTGCGGGCTCTGTTTTCTTCCCACACTCCAAAAACATGCTGAAAATGGGTCTGGTACATAAATGAGGATCGTGCATAGGGGCTTAACCAAGTCCTTACTGTATGATTTCACCGAACTTTCGGTGCTCCGAAAGGTAAGGCAAAAACTGTTTCCTTAACTCTAAATCTAACCCTCCCCTCCATTACCCTAACCCTAACCTTCCCTTCTCTGCAGACTGACCCTAACCCTCCCTTCCCTGCAGCCTGACCATAACCCACCATCTCCCGCAGCCTGAACCTAACCCTCCCTCCCCTGCAGCCTGACCCTAACATTCCCTTACCCACAGCCTGACCCTAACCCTGGAGAGGTTACTCACCTTTCCCGTAGTCTGGGTCTAGCGGTAGCGGTGGCAGCAGTGTTTTTGAAACAGAATGGTTAAGTATGACGATCGGCATACTCATCCATTCTAAAAACTTTTTCTAAACTAAAGGGGTATTCGAAATAGGGACAGCCGAAAAGGAACTTTTGGATGTCTCTGTTTCAGAAATCAGACTTTCTAACTGCAACCAATAATAAACCTAGTCCTTTTTCTGAGCACAAAGAGGCAGCTTGAAATGTACAAATACAACTGCGGGTCATCTTAACAATCTGCATACTTAAATAACAGGCTTGGTCAGTCTATGACACTCCAAGTGTTGACAAACTATGTCCTATCATATTTTGCCAGGTACCAGCTATGGCTATGATATAACAGCATGCTGGGACTTATAGTTTTTCACAACTGGTGTGTCATAGTTTGCATATTCGTGCTATAAGGAAGACATAGACGAGTGCTAAATCTGAACACAACTTGCCCTTTGAAGTTTGTTACTGTATTCTGTTCTTGGACTATATGTGGACTTCCGGTTTTCACTTTATTTGGGAGTCCAGATTGTACTGTATTTTGCCTGTTTTTCCCATTCTGCACATGTGCAAACATCCATTCTACTCGATCAGTATGCAATCTGTTCTCTCTAGACTAGACTAACAGACCACATACAGACCCAAGAGTTACAGGGTGTGATGTTATGTCCAGAAGGAGGCTCATTTTCTGCCAACTGGGGATTGTGTCAATTGTGTGTTTTCTCAGAAGCGTAAATATAGCAGGTCTCCGATAATGGATCCCCACACATCCTGCACTTGGATCAGGGCCGGTGCTAGGGTGTTTGGCGCCCCCCTACAAACTTCAAATTTGCCCCCTCCTCTTTACAGTTTACATTATAGATAATAGATTGTAGTATCCATGTAAGCATAATAAAACACAATCTTTTAACCACAATAATAGCACTACTATACAGCATCCTAGTCTCCGCTATACAATTTCCACTGCATCCTAAAAACCGCCACAAAATACAGACTATGGACCATATTCACAGATCCGTTAGTTCTAGGTACGCGATTATACGTAGGTACGTTGCAAGCCACCACCCATGACACTCCCCTCACACAGACTTCCACCACCATAGAGCACCCTTATCTTTACGTTTGAATTTACGTGCGTATAATACTTACGTACGTGCGTATGTAGCTAACCATGCCCTCAACTGGTCAATTAAATGCCTCCCCCCACCCAATTTAACGTAACTTTGTCAGTAAGGATTGCAACCAGGCCCCTACGTTCGTATGTCCCCAAGTGCGATTCACACTTATGTACCTAATGGACTTCCGTGGGTAAATTCAACGTAAATAAAGTTACTACGCATGCGCAGATACTCCGAACGTAAAAATACGCACGGAACTCCACGCACAACGGATCTGTGAATACATATAGACATATCTGTGAATATATACCATATAGACATCATCCTAGTAAAGCTATACAACAAAGCCAGCAAGTAAGACAGAAGCAGGATGCAGCAATAGCAAACACACTACTGGCAATGGCACAATAGTCTGGAGAGGAGCTAAAACATAGAAACATAGATAGAATAAAACACAATCTTTTAACCACAATAAAAGCACTACTATACAGCATCCTAGTCTCCGCTATACAATTTCCACTGCATCCTAAAAACCGCCACAAAATACAGACTATGGACCATATTCACAGATCCGTTAGTTCTAAGTACGCGATTATACGCAGGTACGTTGCAAGTCACCACCCATGACACTCCCCTCACACGGACTTCCGCCACCATAGAGCACCCTTATCTTTACGTTTGAATTTACGTGCGAATAATACTTACGTACATGTGTATGTAGCTAACCACACCCTCAACTGGTCATTTAAATGCGTCCCTCCACCCACTTTAACGTAACTTTGTCCGTAAGGATTGCAACCAGGCCCCTACGTTCGTATGTCCCCAAGTGCGATTCACACGTATGTACCTAATGGACTTCCATGGGTAAATTCAACGTAAATAAAGTTACTACACATGCACAGATACTCCGAACGTAAAAATACGCACAGAACTCCACGCAAAACGGATCTGTGAATACATATAGACATATTTGTGAATATATATATACCATATAGACATCATCCTAGTAAAGCTATACAACAAAGCCAGCAAGTAAAACAGAAGCAGAATGCAGCAATAGCAAACACACTACTGGCAATGAAAGCTGCTATCATGTCCCCCCTCTCCCTTCCCTGCTCCAAGCTATACATGTTTAGTTCCTCTAGCCTTTCTTGGTATGATTTGTTACAAAGGCCATGGACCATTTTAGATAGAAACAACATGCTGGAGCATCAGAAAAACAGGTAAACAGGGATTAACAGGAGCCACATGGTGACTGTGAATACGTGTTGCATGTGAATACAAATTGCATCCTTCTGAACTTTATGCAATAAATTCAACATTCTTGAAACCACAATGCTGTTAAAAAAAAAGGCCTCTTTGTGTCATAAAAAACGAAAACATTTGAAATCAGTGTGTACAGTGAATTGTCAATCACTTAAAAATCGGATCTTTGGAGCCGGTCCCTCATTATTCTACTTTGATTATAACCTAATTGATGGAGTTGTGCTGCACTTTACAAACTTGCTATGGTAATTATAAATACTTAAAAAGATTAATTGTGCAACCTTCTTTCACATCTCCATAATTGCATTTTAATGAATGTATGTATTTGACTATTATGCATGCTTGTTTCTTCAACCATAAATATCACACATCTTCTACACGTCTTTTTTTACAGTAAGATTTCAGTGCTATTTATAACATAAGTACTTTGTGTTTCTGTCCAGACTCATCCTGCAGCATATCAAAAAGTAATTTATGAAAGATGAAACCAGCAGGTCCATGCTCCAGCATCATATAAAGTATATAAGAATTAATGAAAAATTCTCAGCTCTAAAGAAAATAATGATCTATCTTATAAATATGTTTATTTAAGCTGATCTTTCTCTTGATTTTGTTTGATGTTACATGTGTATGTCATTTTCTGTTTTGTTTCCTAAAAACAGACAATTTGTGAATACAACCAATGTGGAATGGATTGAAAAGTAAAACACATTTTCTTTCTTAAACAGATAACAATTTATTATGAAAAAAAAAAAAAAGAAAGGTAACTGACAGAAAATTATTTTATATTGAAACAACCCTAAAAGAACAGAGTATATGTACTACAGAAGTCTTCTCACTAAGCTTTACTGAGTAAGGACACTTCCTACAATATTTCCTATACCTACTCCGCAAGGTGTCAATGATCACGTATTGAATGCAAGTAATGATTATTCCCAATGTGCATGCACCCAATGGAATACATAAGCAAAGCAGGGGTGGGCATATTTTCATTATGTATGCCTCATATAGGCAATCTGGCATGTGGGGTATATATTCCAATGTTTCTAGACATCTACAGTCATTACAAGGAGGTAATGGATTTTTCTGTTCACATAGGTACCGTCATGTGAAAAGTAAGGAAAGTAATAAACAACTAGTGACTTGAAAAGAAGGACATAGAAGACATTAGACTGAAGTGTATATTAATCTGGCACATGCAAATATTACATAAAGAAAAGAAAAAGGGAGTTATAATCAGTGACTCCTCTATCCTCTCCCCTACTAAGAATAATTTATTAATAAAATTAACCATTATTCAATTTTTTTTTAATTTTTTTTTACTTTTTTTTTAATAAAGGTTGATTTTATTATGAAATTATTAGGGGAGAAAATAGAGAAGTATGCTTTAGGACACCCTTGTTATATAATTGCATTATTTGTGATTCAGCAGTACCATTGCAATTTATATTTGTATATATCTCCTCCAGTGCAGTAGCTATATTTAAGTGATTATGGACCAGATTCAGAGATTGAAAATAAGAGAGGAAAGTTACTCCTTGGAAAAACCATGTTAATTTAGGGGGAGTCAAGTTAATTGTATACTTTGCATGCAGAGATATATCTTCGAATTGCTTACTGCACACAGATACTGACCAGCTTTGCTATCACACTGTTAGTTAGGCTGGGAATCATCACCTCTCAACTGTAATACTGTTAGGTTTCTGTGAGGGGGGATGGGGCTTAATGACGTGATTTATGCAAAGCCCCGCCCCCTGTCAGTCACTCCTGTAATCCTTAGCGTTACTAGGAATGTGCGGGGCTTGATGATGTCATCAAGCCCCGCACATCCCAAGTTACACTAGGGATTAGAGTAGTTATGCACTGCTGGTGGGGCTTGCAGGAGATTTGCCCAAATATCAGGAGTCTCCCGGACATTCCGGGAGAGTCGGCAACCCTGGGCATACCTTAGTCATTCCGAACATGGTGCTCCAATAGGTAAGTGTAAAAACTAACCCCAACGCTTCCCCTAATTCTTACCCTAACCCTCCCTTCTCTATAGCCTTACCTTAAGATACCCCCCTTCCTAACAGTAAAAGTGCCCGGAGAGGTTACTCACCTCTCCGGAGCGGTCATCTGTCCTGCGCAGTTTATCAGGATATTTCTTTCCTGAAGTCTTCAATGTTAAAGAGACAAAAGTGCAAAATCTGGAAATGGAAAGTACAAAGGAGAGTGAACAATCTGGTTTGTAAACTGCAGGTTTTACATTCATAAGCTTATTATTGTGTTCTAATTCTAAAATGTCTGTCACTCTCGGTTTATATAGAGAGAATATCAGTTAAACGTATTACATTTTAGATCATCATTTGAAACTTGGAAACAGAGTGCAGAATGTAAAAGGGCAGATGGAAGCTTCAAAAAGAGAGTTACAGATGGTATACACATGAGAGGAATAAAGAGAAACATCATAGAAAAGCAGCATACTATGATCCAGACAACTGGAAAGTCCTTAGAGGGATCTTTAACCAACAAGAGTTCTGACCAAGCAAGACTTCTGAGATGTGCATGGTTTTTCTTTCTTCTGGCAATCGTCTGTTTGTTTTGTTGAGCCTAAAATTTAATGCTAAGACATTTTTAACACCATGAAATAGAAAAACTAGTTCTATCTTCATGATTTTCTCTTTCTGGTTACTTTCTATAAGAGCTTGTTTTGGGGTTTCACATTTATTTTTAAACATTTTTTGCAAGTAGCCCAAATGCTTCTCACCGTTATACGCATGCGCAGTAGTGTCCGGTGAGAAAGCACACACCGCTGCAGGGCAATAATGAGCCTGGGACTGAGACCCTGATTCACACTTAAGAGTGAGTTAGGTGCAGACAGAACCGCACCTAACTCACTCGTGCAGCCCCTAACCTGCCCCCTGTTTTTAGGTACCTTATTGCACTTAAGAATGCCATAGTGCTACCTTATCTTACTGTGCACGGACAATGCCTCTCCCCGTCTCATCTAAATCCCTCCCCCTTCCCACTTCTAACGAATAACTCCCCGAGGCAGCATTACCACGCCTCTTTCTAACTACTACTCTGTCCTTAAAGACCGCACAGAGGCAATCTATATAACTAACTGGTACGTAGATTGCGTAAATGACCTACTACACATGCGTAGTAGGTCATTTCGCGATAATACACACTTAAGAAGCACAAGCTTCTTAAGTGTGAATCAGGGCCTGGGTGAGAAGTGTGACAGGGAGGCCGGTGCGGTGGAGGAAGAAGGAAAGTTGGATGAGGAGGCGCTGTAGGAGATGAGCAAAGAGGAGAGAGATGAGTGGAGGATCCAGGGGCAACCAGAGCATTCCGCTGTTCGTCATTTTAACAGGTTTATCTCCTAGTACATTATATAACCTGAGTAAATAGTAATATGTCATATATTAAGTATAAGGCAGTATCAAAAATGTGTAAGCCCAATGCATACTTTTATCCCTGTGTAGATCTTAAATGATACTAATACCCCAATCACACAGCCAAAATATCCGGGATACAGCCGGGGCAAGCCCTGACGACTCAGGTCGAGGCTCATTGTGAAAGGCTCTGACTGCCTACAATTGGATGGTTATTCCCGTGTTGGACCCGGGTAGCCTTCAGTATGAAAGGTGAGACCCTTTTTTTTGACCCAGGGTCTTACAGAAAGAAATGAGTCTTGATGACTCACATTAATTGCCAGGGAGGACCTGGGTTCAAAAACCCGGGATATTTCTCAGTGTGAATGATAAAAAAAGAGTGAAGAGCTGGGACAACTGGGTTTTTGCCAGACAGCAATGTGAAATTAGTATAAGTAACCGCGTATATATGGAAAGATTGCCATTAAGATCTGGGCTCTATTCATGAATAACTATGTGCATTTAAATTGAATCATCTCTTGAAGACCACAAGTGCAATAATTATGATTTGGCTATAGATAACTCTGTTAGCTTAATAGATCATGTATTTAGCATGTTTTAAACATTTGATTTTCTGGTACTAAATTACATTATATTAATACATTTGTAATCTTTCATACATTTTTGTATATATCTATTTAGAGTTAATTTGCAATTTTTTCTTGAGGGACAGCGCTGGTTTCTTTTTCTTTTTTGATTTTTTCAGTGTGCATTGGGACTTCACAAACCCCTGATCCAGCAGCGTCCATTAGTTTACAAGTGGTTGTTGGTTCTAAGTGACGAATATTGGTTTTTCCTCTTTTTTCTTGACATGTAAATCTAGTCAGTATTATATCGCAAGTCTGCTATATTGTTTCCCATTTGCATAAAGAGGAGAGGAGATAGACATGGTTTGGCAGAGTCAAGGCATTCCTAATAAAAGACCAGATCCAGATTTAATAAGGTTATGCCACTTACGCACGCAAGGTGATTTGACGATAGTAACACTAGCATATCAAGCATCGTATGAAACTTAGTTCCTAGGAAATGGGCTGTGCTTCCCCTCCGCCCGCTAAAGTGGGTGGGGAAGAATGCTAATTGTACCGTGTGGGAAGTGTATCCCAGACTCGTGCGGATCAGCAGTCATACGGATTGCTGAGCCGCACGCTTTACTTAAAGCAGGCTTATGACAGCGTGAGTTGCTATAAAGCCCGCACGAGAGAAGGGAATGACAGGAGGCATTCACTCCCCTCTGTCTGTCGGACGGACAGACTCCCTGATGGACTTATACAGCTGCAGCACGGAAAGGGTGTCCTCTTTTTCTGCTTTTTATTAAGTGTTTGTTACATGTTATACATGTTGTCTTAGTGTATTTTGAAACAATTTGAAACTGTGTATCCAATAAAGATTATTATGTCTGAATCAAATTAGACTGGAGTATGGATGTGCACCATTTTGGTTGGTCTTAAATTAACCCTACTTATTTTGTAGGGATTTATTTCTTTGTTTCACAATATATGTAATTACCAACCGGTAGCACCCACCCTGTACTTGAGTATCACTTTATGTACTATACAGGGTTTCATGTCTTTGTACTCTTATGGTTAAACACTGGTGCGGGATATTTTCTTTTTTTATATTCATGTTGTATTCCTAATAAAAGACCAGATGCAGATTTAATAAGGTTATGCCACTTACGCACGCAAGGTGATTTGACGATAGTAACACTAGCATATAAAGCATCGTATGAAACTTAGGACCTGATTCACACTTAAGAATCTTCTTAAAATAAGAACTTAAATAAAAACATGTTTTTTTTCGGGGGGAGTCAAGTTAATTGTATTCTTTGCATGCAGGAATACATCTTTGAATTGCTTACTGAAAACAGATACTGACCAGTTTTACTATTACACTGTTATTTAGACTTGGGCTGGGAAATATCACCTCTCAACTCTAATACTGTTTGCAACAGATGAAATATGACTCCCCTGCAATCAACATGATTTAGCCCAGGAGTGACTTTAAGTTCTTATTTTAAGAAGATTCTTAAGTGTGAATCAGGTCCTTAGTTCCTAGGAAATGGGTTGTGCTTCCCCTCCGCCCGCTAAAGAGGGTGGGGAAGCATGCTAATTGTACCGTGTGGGATGTGTATCCCAGACTCGTGCGGATCAGCAGTCATACGGATTGCTGAGCCACACGCTTTACTTAAGGCAGGCTTATGACAGCGTGAGCTAATATAAAGCCTGCACGAGAGAAGGGAATGACAGGAGGCATTCACTCCCCTCTGTCTGTCGGACGGACAGACTCCCGCATGTACGGAAAACATGCTGGAGTCTGGATCCGGTCCAAATTAATGAAATCTAATTTAGCAGAGCACTAACATAAGATTTCTTTTTTCACAGCCAGGTCAATGAGATAAAGAGTTGGTAAGAAGCATTTCTAGAGGAAAACGTTGCCATCACACATGAAATAGATTAACACAAATAAAACTTCTGACCTAAATGACATCCATCCTCGTGCTGCAGGAGCTTTCTTTAGGAATGTATTGATTTCAAATTTTTGTTAGCTCCTGTCTCAGAGGGATATGAGAAATCAGATGTGAATCAATGAAAAGAACACAAAGGAAATGATAGACATTAATTCTGTTGTTGCTAAATTATTTGAACCAACAAATTAGTGTTGAGTCCATCCTGATTATAACCATAGGTGAGCTCACAACAACAGGACTTCCCTGATTTTGATTGATTTAATTAACTGCTTTAACTATGCTGTGAATTAAAATTTTCTTTCATTTACAATAGAGGGTATCTGTAGTTCTTTTATTAAAAAAAACAAGCTCTTATCTAGCACAGAAGATATTCTGGTCAGTAATAATTTGTAATGCTTAATTAAAAACGATTTCATAATACTTAGTGGAATATGTAACCATTACAGGAAGTTGGTGTGATGTAGCATATCCATCACAAGTAGCACCAACCATTCCACCATTTTATAGCTGATGGATGTATGGGTAATGCTCTTTCTTAGTTTTGGATTTGTTAAAATGTGTTTTTTAATTTCTGTGATTTTAAAGGTATTGTACCGGAGCCTGATGTAATAACAACAGGGTACTTACACATGGCCAATGCATAAGAACCTTGTACATTGCTCCTGCACATACGTATGGAGACCCATTACATGGTTGCAGGACGTGACCTATGCAGATCGTACCATAGGGGCTTGGTTAAGCCTTTATGCACGATTCTTCATTATAAACCCGATTGCATGCACGTAATTTGAATCTGTATAAATGGACTTGTATGTGTGTGATTATTATTACATCAGGATCCAGTCCAATGACTGTAACAAGAATTTTTATGTTTTCTTTGTAAAGCACAAAAAGCTCTACATAAACATGTCATCTTTAGTATGAGTGAAATGAAAAAAACTATTACATACAGTGTGAGGATTGTCTGTGTGAAATGTTTTGTAAATAAGGAGAGTTTGTAACATTGTACAGTAAGGCAGCACTTGAGATGTGTCAGCACACCATTAATAACTAGTGTTCATGTCAAATATTTGGTAAGAACCAGTAGAATATAATATCTAATAAGCCAAAATAACTATGGGCCTGATCAAGACTTAAGATCGTTTTACGTCTGCAAGCATAACTAAGGACCGGATTCAGAATTAAGAGTGTTTTCCGTGCGTTCATAATAGATCCGTACGTTCATACAAAATAAGTACGTTTTGCAAAATGAATACATTTCGGAACACTTCCGTGTTGTGAAAGCAACCTTATCATTAGCGTGCGTATATGTGACGGAAGTTAAACGTTCGCATATATAACCGCACGTTTTCTGCATTACCACGCCTATTTTATGCTATTTACATTCCGATTGACGCCTACTTATTAATAATCCGGACGATCTTTTATATTCGTACGGATTTTTAGACGTACGGAAATTACTTGCGCATCTTTCCAATTACGCTTCGTATCTCCATGGTCTGCACATGTGCCTGAATAGAAATCACTCCACTTACGCATTTTGCGTGCGTAAGTTACCAGTAGTTCTTAATTCTAAATCTGGTCCTAAGTTTCATACTTCTAAGGATAACGCTCTCCCCCTGGCACTGCCCTTGCACAAGCGTAACTTAGCTGACTTATGGTTTTACAACCCTGATATTTCCTTGCATGTCTGTGCTTGTACGTAATCATAACCTTGACGTATGTAAGTGCCCAACCCAGCCCATACTGTACAATTTAAAGGCCTCTGCCCACAATGCATATGTTCAGCTTGCGTAGGGACGATCAGCGTTATAACGAGCGACATCTGACGTGCACATGCGCAGTGCATTCCCACAGCCAGATTTACACATCCCGCGTGCATAAATTGGCTATCGTTATTAAGTCTGGATCAGGCCCTATATGTTCATATTTAAAAAATCCTTTTGCTAAAGTGTAAATACAATTTTTTTGGGAAATGTGACCAAAATGTATTATTATAATTCTCGAAATCATTAAAATTTGCTTATTATGTGATACTGTACATAGCACATCTCCTCTATATTAAACCTCAATGTCCTATATATTGTAAGCCAATCGCATTGTATGCAATGTCTTTGGTGACTGACATATCACAACAATCTCCAGGGACATTGCATAGCAGAAACACACTGCTTCATACTTGAGGTTTACCTTCATCATGGACCGGACTTGCAAATAGGGGTCGTGTATGAGAAGCATATTTGTAGGATGGATCTAACCTGTGATAATTTCTAGCAGCAGAGTGGGACGGTGTGGGAAGCAGATAGCAAATCTGCTTTGTGGGAGGTGAAGATACTATACATATAGCACAGTGAGGGCATGCTAAGCCTCCTCTGCAGGAATGAGCTATGGTATCTCTGTATCAGCAAAAAGACTGGCCTCTCCTGACCTCTACAGAAGCCTGGATCAAGCAGGGAATTGGCATTGGAAGTCTGAATCCAGTCCCATATATATATTCTGTTAAGCACAACAAATCTCAGCAATTACAGCTAGAATGTTAGGTGCAACACACCACCATTACTCCTGCTGTAATTCCCCCGTATTTTTACTACTTGTCTTTTTCCATTTTTCCTTAAGAAGCATATTTCTTTATTCACTGAGCTCTATGTAAATATGGTTAAAAAACAATGTTAAAGATCTTTACATTCCTCAGAAATTAAGCAGATGTCACAGAATGAATGCTGTTTCTAAGACACCCTATTTTCAAGTAAACAAAAAAATGACTTTGACTAGACAAGAGGAGATATAAATCTGTCTAGCATGAGTCAAACCATAGACAGAAGAAAATAGGTTTAGCTATTTTTAATACTAAATAGCTGTTTATTGTACAAGATAATGTCATATCAGACAAAAATTGTCAGTTGCTAATATCCCATGATCTGAAATATCCCTGATATATTGATATCATGGACCAGACTTGCAAAAATGAGTCATGTATGAGAGTCATCGTGATTCCAAAAGATTAAGAGTTCCTTTGGCCTAAGCCAGTGTTTACCAACCTCGGTCCACAGGGACCCCTAACAGTGCATGTTTTCCAGGTCTCACTGCTGGAGCACAGGTGTGTTCATTACTAACTAACACATTTTAAAAGCTCCACAGGTGCTGCTCATTATAGCACTTGTGATTCTTTAAGAAAACCTAGAAAATATGGACTGTTAGGGGTCCAGGAGGAAAGAGGTTGGGAAACACTAGCCTAAGCTTTCCTCTTTATTCATCAAATCCACAATATATAAACTATTGTAGGTATTTCTTGGTTTAGTAACTAGCTTCAAGATCTCAAATTAATATATTAATTTCTCTGGTCTGACCTTACGAATGCAGTCGACAAATTCGATGAATCATCTTTTTAAAATCATCTTTCTTGTGGTTCCTTAATAAGATATCTTGCTACCGAGTGCCATTCAATATGATACAGTGCCACACTGGTCTGCCTTTTTACTTGAATTTGAATATACTTTTTATCACCTGCAATGAGCAAGCTGTAAGATGGCTAGGAATTGAGGGAAATGAAAATAAAAAAAATACATTAAGGGAAGAAATTGCCCAAATAATAAACATACTTAATTTTAGAGATGACTAGGAAAATTCTATACTATTCCAAACAATGCCAAACCTTTTCCTGAGTTAAATAAAGCCATACATTCCTTCCTTTCATTAAGCCATATGCCCATGTTATTCAAGCCCATTTTATTAGGTAAGGCGATTACTACCGAACAGATTATCCAAGCTTTAAAGGCCTGAAATCCTGGATAGCACCAGGACCATATGGTTTTACTGCTGCTTACTAAAAAATATTTCAACATGTTTTAGTACATTTATACATTAGGATAATTGATGTCATAAATGGAAAAGGTTGCACTTCATAAGCCTTAAGCTGGCCATACATTAGCGATTATTGCTCTAAGTAGGAGGTGGCTGATAAACGTGATGATTTTCCCCTAGGGAATGGTCTCTTTTGCACCACTCACCTCTCCTGTTGGGGCTGATAATCCACATCGAAGTGAGAAGGGCTGCTGAGATTGACAGGAGGCACTTGCAGCTGCTTGGCTCTGCAGTGATCGGACAAGAGCATTCCTGGCCATTGAAAAATTCATCCTGGCCACTCATCATCTAGTTATCATCTGTTAATTGGATGATCAGCCCAATAATCGAATATGGCCAGCTTTAAATATGAAAATTACTTTCTAGACAAACTTATCCATTGATAGTACTAGGATTCATGCACCTCCTCTGAAGAAACGTCTGCGAACCACTCCTCTGAAGAAGTGTCAGCGAAACGCGCGTTAGGTGGTTCAGTATGCGATCCACCGGGACTTTCCTCTTTGCCTGAAATCTGCCACACGCTGTGCTGCAGCTGTTACTGGTCTGGTATACCTGCTTTTGTGACCACGAGGGAAAGCATAGGGCTCCATTGGAGCGAAGCACCACCGTGAGGTGGCTTATGTTTATTTTCCCATTTTATTTGCTTTTGAGAACAGGGTAAGCTTATGGTCATTTACAGTAACACTGTTTATTCATTTACAGCCACATTTTATCAAATGAGACATATGTGCAGTGCATATGACATTATGTTTTAATACCTTACAGCTGATACTCAATGTTAAAGATTGCTGTATTTCTATTGTAGCACTCAGTTAACATATAGTCTCTGTGTGGGCAGCATTCTATAGTACTTTTGAAATGCAAATAATTTGCAGGATATTTGGAGAAGTAATTATTAATATATGGCAAGAGGAATCTGGTGGAAAAGCATTTTATTGTGATAAATGTATCTGTGATGTAGCTACTTTTTATACATTTTCGCTGTTGATGTTACAAATTGTTATTTATTAACATATTACTGATATATAAAATCTTTTGGATATATGTGCACCAATTGAGTATGGCTCTGTTTTTCTTCCTTTCATATATATGATTATTTGCCGTATGGTAGCACTATCTGAATGAATATTATAATTATCACACTTGTGCCTGAATATACCTTTGGATTTGAATTATATGATAGAGGTTGAGGTATATTTGCCAACTCTCCCCAGATGCCTGAGAGACTCCCAAAACTTGGCACTCCATACAGACACCCAGGGAGAAGAAGGGCATCACAGGGGCACTATCAAACATTTAGCACTCAGTGACACATCTCTGTCCCTTAATATAATGCTGAAGGACCGTATTCACAGATCTATTTTCACGCGGAGTTGTGTGCGTATTTTTAGGTATGTTGTAACTGCGCATATGTAGTAACGTTATTTATGTAAGTTACGTTGAATATACGCACGTAAGTGGTTTAGGCACGGACATGTGAATCACACTTGGGGACATACGTACGGATGGGTGGCATAGAAATATGCACTTGGAAATTGACATGAAAGTGGGTGGGGGGAGACATTTAAATGAACGCATGAGGGCGCGGCTATACTGAATCGCACGGACGAAAGACATATACGCACGTAAGTAAACACTTAACGATCAGAGTGGTCTATGGAGGTATAAGTCTACGACTGCACGGCCGGGAGAGGGGAGTGTCGTGGGTGTTGGTGGGTGTTGCCTTGCTACGTGCGTGCATATAATTGCGTACTTTAAAAAAACGGATCTCTGAATACGGCCCATAATCCCTAACATTTGTAATGAGAGGTTGGGATTTAATTATCCAATATAATGCAAAAATTGGCTCCACACACTACTTAACAAAGTTGTGATCCACGCAATTCACATCATCAAGCACCTTGTGGCCTGTCAACTAGATCAACCCTCCTGGAGGGGAGAAAATTTCAGTTTGGCCCCTATAAGATCCACCATGCAAGATAAGTAATTGTATGAATACTTTTCTTTAGAACTAAGGAATGCCACCTGGTAGAAATAACATACTGCCATAGGATGTTTGGCAGCAGGA
>WWET01001937.1:28135-40247 GCA_011038615.1 Limnodynastes dumerilii | reverse complement strand
AAACATCTCCCCCCCCCCCCCCTCTCATGTGCAGATTTACAGAGCTGCTTCAGGCCCTATGTGCTGAAAAGGATTGTGTCACCGTGCACACTTCCAGTTTCCGCCTGTCAAAATGTGGGGCCAACAGGACGGTTGAAGGTCAGCAGGATAAGCTTGTTTTAGATTCACAATGATCTCATCACATGTTTTGTTAACCAAAAGTACCGTAGCAACAAATACAACATTAGTTTTTAGAATAGTAGTATTGAATGGGGACCAATAAATGTGATTAAACAGTATATTGCTTTAAATAAGGTTCAGTTGTGTTTTAAGTCAAAAAGTTGCTTTTCTCAATGTCAAAGTTTACCTGAAAAAATAAGTCTCTTTTCGTAGCTATAATACTAACTGAAATAAGGGAGTGTCAATATAATAATAAGAATAGGAAAAATGCTCTCCGTTTTCACGCTTCCATTGCAGCCAATGAAAGGATTATGATCCTGATTAGATGAAAAATGTTTCTGTATGTGGAGTGCACTTTAGTGATTGTTTCATTATTCAGATAGGTCTGTCATAGCTGCTAAAAGTATCATTTGATCAGGCTTCAGTGAAAAAAAATGTCTATAACTGGATTATGTGCTTAGCCTGACTGTTATACCCAGACTCCAACTAAGACTATTAAAAGATTAGTTCATGATTACCTAAGAATTAAAAAAAGATAATTAATTACTAAGTCTGAAAAAATACAAGTTGACCTAATGGTGACCCGAAATTGAGGCCACAGAAAAGGGGGAGAGGTTGGCTGAGGATGATATATTTATATAATTACACACACACACAAACAGCATGATCATTACTAAAACATTTAAACAACGTATTGTTCTCTTATAAAATAATGTAAATATAACATTTAAAACTACATAAATATGAGAGAAAACATAGTTTCTACTAATTACCATTATCATAACACAGAATAATGAATAGATTTACCTTTGTGAAGAAGATGTAACAGCAAATCTCACACAGTAGCAATGAGAGATTCCTTAGTCGCCTTTTTCCTCTTGTTTCACTTATGCAGTAGAACTTTTGTGAAAGTCTCGGAGCAAAGTGCATTGCAAGCTGGTCTTGGCATTAGTCCCTATAAAATGATTCAGCGATATTAAGTTTTCTCTGTATGGCATTGCTTGGTGAAAATATCTGCACCAAATTAAAATTGCAAGCAATTTTGTTTATATAAGTTGATAGTATAGTTAATAACCATCCAAATATTAACACCTGCATTCAGCTGTGATCTAACTAATGTTATTAGTGAATTCTTATGGCTATGATATAATAAACATAGAAAAGGAGTTGCTTACTGTGTGACACACCCTGCAGCTGTTAGAATAGTCTTCAGCTTCCTCCCACCTGAACACATCACAGAAATATCAAGAAATATCTGCAGCTGTTGTATTAGTGCAGGGATTAGGTGCTGTTACTAGTAGCCTGTAAATCAGTGTGTCATAGAGCTGGAGAGCAGGAATCTGCGTGCACCAGAGAAGAGGGAGAACAGCAAAACATGTTCTAGAGGAACCACGTGGTTACAGGGAGCCACTGATGAGATATACAGTCAGTGAGAAGAGAGAGAGGAAAGTGTGGAGGGATAGAGACAGAGATTTAGTATGGCAGAACACGCCAGTGAGATAAAGAGAGCTGATACAGAAACAGCATTCTAATGGGAGATAAGTATGACTGAGACAGAACTGGAAGAAACAAAGGGCTCCATTTACTAATAATAGCACAGGACCGCTAGTTAAGTAATCCAGACACCCTGTGCCTTGCAGCAAGCCTGGCAATAACCCCCCATATTTACTTTTGCTTACCCATCCAGCGAGGTCCCACAATGATCTGCAAAACTTTCGGCCACATTGTTCAATCTTGCTTGGATATAATGTCCTGGCACATGCTCATTAGCTGTCTTTAGGGACTGACGACCGGATTCACAACCCCGTAATTGTTCCACATACGTCCTTAATTTCCCAATACTAGCTACTACGCATGCGTAGTAACTATTTTATGCAATCTACATATCTTTTCATTACATATATTGCGTATATGCGGTCTTTAAAGACCGCATATACGCAATCTATATAACAAAATGATACGTAGATTGCGTAAAATAGTAAGTTCCCTTGCATTATTAACTGTGAATCTGGCCCATAGATTCTAAACAATGCCTCTCCACTTCCATGTACCCCCTTTCCCTCCAAGCCTAACAGAGAGGAAAGTTACTTCTGGGCTAAACCATGTTGATTTCAGGGGAGTCATATTTCATCTGTTGTAAACAGTATTAGAGTTGAAAGGTGATGTTTCCCGGCCCAAGTCTAAATAACAGTGTAAACGTAAAGCTGGTCAGTATCTGTGTACAGTAAGCAATGCAAAGATTTATCACTACATGTAAAGAATTCAATTAACTTGACTCCCCCTAAAATCAACATGGTTTTGCCCAGGAGTATCTTTCCTCTCTTAATTTCAAGCTCCTTCTTAAGTCTGGATCCAGCCCAATATCAGCAAAGCAAAGTGAGAATAAATTTGGCCACACACCATGGCCATGTTCATGGTTACCATAACACTGTGGTCACATTGGGCTGGATTCACAACAACGCATTTTTATACTTATGTGCCTAGATATCCGTGCTGAGATACTACGCATGCATGGTAACTTTTTTACACTATCTACGTAGTGTTTTGTAGATTACGTACATGTGGTCTTTAAATCGTTGTGAATCCAGTCCACTGTAGCTACACAATGGTTAATAATCTATGACGTCATAGATACTATAAAAGGGGGGACCTCTAGTGAGTGAATGGCCATTAGCGATGGAACCCCAGAAGAGGAAGGAGAAGGACGCGGCTGCAACGGTTTTAAGACGCAGTTGAGGAGACTGAAGATCTTCAAGCAAGTGGATTAGATCAGCTATCAAGATGTCCCCATCTTCAAGCAAGTGGACCGTATCAGCTATCAAGATGTCCCCATCTTTAAGCAAGTGGACCGGATCAGCTATCAAGATGTCCCGATCTACAAGCAAGTCATCCCAAGATGACTGCAGAACGATAAGTTAATACTGCATTTTATTATTTTTAACACTCACAGCACACATTACACCTATGGGTTTTTTACAGAGTGGCCACCTGTAGTTTGATTAATTCTAAGGGTGACACAGTATTTACTTTTAATGTATGTTTGGGTATGTAATGTTTTTACTGTAAAGATTATTTATTTTGTAACATACTTTTTATTTTACACATATTGAACATCGTGCAACATGCTTTTAACCCTTGACATGTTCTATTTATACAATTAGCAACAATGCTATTTAACAAGGTTGTTAAAGCAACATTATAACATTATTGAGACAAAGAATTTGCATATTCATAGTACATATATAAAACAGTAATATTAAATACAGAGAAAACAAAAAACAGATCAGGTTTGTTGGCATGTCAAAATTTTTTTTAATTTTTAAACAAATTTAATTGGATCAAAAGAACTCAAATATTAATCCAAAAATGTAAAAAATATTGTAGATAAAAATCACAGAATGCAATAATAAACATTTGTAGAGATAGATTCAAGCAAATTGTATCTTAATATAGTTTATCATCCAGAAGGATTAAAAAAAAAATAATAATAATAATTATATATACAAAGATGTGGCCAGGAGTCTATTGTAACCACCCATGTGAGTTTATAATCATAAAACAGAAAATATTTCAGAAAATATTTACTTGAGAAGAATAAAATATTTAGAGCAAATGAAAAAGAGGAGGAGGAGACTACAAAAGGGAGAAAATAGGCAAAATAAAAACAAGACTTTTAAAGGGCCAAGCTTTCTTAAACTATATTTATAGATCTACCTAATACCAAACAGAAATACCAAACAGGAAATATCTCAAGGGAAATCATTAAGTTCACACAATCCCTTAGACCCAATGGATCAGCTCTACACTTTCCTGATAAATACTGTTAAATTTATATGTATTTATGCCATATTCTAGCGTTGCTTTTGATCATTTTATTGTCAGTATTTTAACAAAGTTTTTATTTTTGCACTATCATTGCTCTTTTGATATTTTGTATCTCATGCACCATTTTCCGGGGGTGTGGGTCCCCACAAAGAATGGCCCTATTTCAATAGGGCCATTCTCTACCACACAGTTTCGAACTGGCTGGGATATCAATTGCTTATACCTCAAAGAGGCATAGCAATCGATCCCCAGAGAACCGAACACAGTGCTCTGAAAGGTGAGTGGTTAAACTAACCCCAACCCTTCCCCTAATTCTAACCCTCCTCTTCTATTACCCTAACCCTCCCTTCCCCGCAGCCTGACCCTAACCCTCCCTTCCCCGCAGCCTGAGCCTGACTCTCCCTTCCCCGCAACCCTACCCTAACCCTCCCTTCCCCGCAGCCTAACCCTAACCCTCCCTTCTCTCTAGCTTGACCCTAATACTCCATTCTTTATAGCCTAACCCTAAGCCCCCCCCTCCCCACAGCCTGACCCTAACCCTCCCCTTCTATGGTCCTAACCCTAACCCTCCCTTCCTAAGTGCCTAACCTCTAAAATTAAAATGCCCCAGAGAGGCTACTCATCTCTCTGTAGCTGTCATCCGGCAGGTCTGTGAAAATGAATGGGCGAGTCACACTGACCCATTCATAAAAAAAATTCTAAAATGGCCCCCTATTCGAAATAGAGACATCCGAAAAGTAACTTTCAGCTGTCACTATTTCAATAAAAGGGCCATCAGACCGGAGACTACAACTGCCATTTTACTTGCTCTCCATGTTCTCTAATGTATTTAAATCATTCTAGAGCTATGGCCTCCAGACCTAAACACAGAGGACCTTATCTTGACCTTGCAGATGTCGGGTGTATTGTTGGCAGTGCGCATTTACGTGCCAGATGTTACGCAACGGAACTCCTTGCTGAGTTCCATAGTAGATTCATCCGACAAGGGACTGCTCTTATCCAGTCTACTGGAATAGCTCTTGTTTATAGTGACTGGTTAAATAATTCTGTTAAGGATTTTATTAACACCCGTTAATTACAGGGAATAATATAAACCATGAATTTAGTTTTTAAAATAATAATTTTATTTTCATTATTTGTAAATCCAGAGCTCTATGAATGTCCCTATTTCTTAATGTATAAATGATAGGATTTAACATAGGTGTAACAACAGTGTAAATAAGTGATATACTTTTATTTACTTCCTTATTGTTCATGACTGGTGAGGCAATATACATGAAAATGAGCGTGCCGTAGAATAAAGACACTACCAATAGATGGGATGCACAAGTGGAAAAAGCCTTCTGTTTAGCCACAGTAGAAGACATATTTACAATGGTTCCTAAGATGAAAGTATAGGATGAAAAAATCAACAGTGTAGAGCTCAGCACTACAGCAGAAACTAATAAAAACACTAATAACTTGCTGGTAGAAGTGTCTGTGCAAGACAGAGTGAAAAGTGTCAGGGAATCACAGAAAAAATGGTTGATTTGATTAGGACCACAGAACACTAAGTTATTTATCATCCATACAGGCAACAAAGACACCAGGAGCCCTGCTGCCCAACATAACAAGGAAAGGATGATGCACACATAGTTTCTCATGATGGAAGAGTAGTGTAGAGGAAGACATATAGCCAGGTAACGGTCGTATGCCATGGCAGAAAGAAGAAGGCATTCAGTGGAACCAAATGAGCTGTAAAAATAAAGCTGCAAGAGGCAAGAGGTGAAAGAAATTTCCTTCTTTACTGCAGTAATATGAACAAGAGTCTGAGGCATGATAACTGATGTGTAACATATTTCAGAAAAGGAGAAGTTGCCAAGGAAAATGTACAATGGATTTTGTAGTTTAGGGCTCAGAAAAACCAATAATGTAATTAGTGCATTCCCAAGGAGAATGAACATGTAGATGAGCACAATGGCCAATAACATGACCACTTGCTGTTTATTAGAGATTAGAAAACCATTAAAGTAGAATAACTGAACAGTTGATATGTTTTCTTGAAAATGTTTCACATTCTGAATTACAGAAAGGAAAACCATATCTGTGTCATATAGCTCCTCCTTGTATTGCTAATGTATATCTTCACAGGAACTTACATTGCTGTTCTGAAATCAGCTCCGCTACTCTTTATGTACAGAAATATTCACTCATGCTGGTATGATTCTAGAAAATACATTTACATTGCTGCTGCACATATACAGTATAGAGGTTTTTGAGCCACTAGTTTCCAATGCAGCTTTTGTATTGTTGGTCTTTGTCTCATTAGGCTAATTACAGTATTCTACAGGGAGGTCAATATTCATAGAAATTATTTCTTTTTTTAAACTACATAATTAGCAATTAAAATTTAAACATATTAGCAGAATAACATTCATATAATTTTAGTTTATAATTTTTTTTTTTTTTAAGTCTATATGGCACTGAATGGAACATGATTAGGATTAAAACAAGTGTAATTTATGGCCAGATTCAATTAGGAATACGCGTGGCAATAGACGAGAAAATGTTTGCAGTGCGCATTTTCCTGTCTGTTACGGTACCCGATATATGGCCAGATTCAATTAAGAACACGCGCAGCAATAGACAGGAAAATGCTTGTGGTGCGCATTAAAAACATAAGGATTTTGGCCAATTTGCTTTGCCCTGCAAAATACGTGGCTGCGAGGCTAATTGAATCTGGCCCTTAGAATGTTAAATAATAAAGGCAATACAATTTATTTGTGGTGCCCCCGAGTCTCTATCTGTATTTAAACAAAACGAAAAACTATGGTGCCATCTCCAACCACCTCCTTTTCCCCACTGTGCTCTGTTTTAATAAAAAAAATATTTCTTTCCCTCCCAAAAACCTAAACCCCTTTTATTTCCATTTCTTTTCAACCTCATTCTCTCAGCTTAAAAATAATTAACTTTAATGGCCCTGATTCACACTTAAGTAGGTGCTGAATTTCCAAGCGCGTTTTTACGATCAGTTAAACTACACATGCCCAGAACCCAAATATACGCTCTGAAATCATGGCCGACTGATTCACATACACGGACATCAGACTAAGGACAGATGAACGCATCAGCATGGAATGAGTCCCGCATGCGGGGCTAGAGGGGGCACGATTCTTAATGCAAATGAGCTGCACATGGGCTACTAATGTACAGTATGGGCGTTCCAACAGAGTTAGGATTGAGTCACAAGTAGAAGTGTCTTGCGGAAACTCTTAAGTTGATGAATATTGCTTGCTGTGAGGCCATACATCTTGTCTTATACCTGCTTCATGTATATAATTAATGAATGTGTGTTTTTAAATTAAACAAATAAAGCCATGTTTATTTAATCCTATGCTGAATTTCTATTTTGTGTAAGTCTTTAACCTTGTAAAGGTGCCATTATTTAGATTAAATTTTTGAAAGTTTTGTTTATTTTTATTTACTTAAAATTTTGTGAACAAACACCATTAGTTGTTTGTGTTGATTATCTTTTTTTCATTTTTTGTTTTTGTTTTATGAAAGTTTCTATATATAGTAGATCATTGTATTTCTAACTTCATGCAGTATGCGTTTATATGTATTGTTAAGTATGTCATGATTATTCCTATTTCAAGTTTTTAATGGTTACTCTTGTTTACGTGTTATGAGAGTATGTGCTGTTTTTAGAAATTTTTTTTTTTACTTTTCTAAATCCTAATCGGTGCGTTTAGTTACGTATCTTTGAATCATAAGCACATATAAGGGCCGCTCCCAGACTAGGGCAGCGCCGAGGGAAGTTCTGATGGCCTAGATAGCGGGGGATTGTCCGGTCTGACATATCTCTTGAAACAAGAGGACTTCCAGCATCCCAGTTGTTTAACAGCTGTGTAAGGATCTCCTGACAAGGCTGCCACAGAAGGAGGGGGTTCCAAATCCACCCGACTAAGTCCCACAGCATCAGTGGCCTGATGTAAAACATCGCGGAACTGGAAGGCGGTCAGTGGTGTGTCATTCACGTGAGCCAGCCAGACATGACATCTCTGAGGGTGCACTGCAAGGAAAAGAGAACGCAGGGCCAGAGGACAGGACAACACATCTCCAGAGCTTTGTAACGTCTCGGCAAGCAAGCCCGTATACAGGGCTGTTAGAGATTTGGCCGCCAATTCGCTCAAGCGAAAGCACTCGCAAAGGCCAGCGAGAATGGCGTGGAAAAAGAGGAGAGCCTCGTAGCTGTTATGTGTCACTTGGAGTAAGGTTTGTAACAGAAAGCGCAGTGTTTCAATGGTAATAGGTAATGGGGCCAATGAACGCCTGGCTAGCTCCCCTAGTCTGGAGTGACCACCTGCCAGAGACAGGTAGGACAAGGAGTACCCATCACATCCACCTCAGGGACGAAGGTACAAAATGTTGTCCAGTTAAAGCTGGATAAAGCATCTGCCAGCTCGTTATTAATGCCTGGGACTTGTTGCTTCCTGAATCATACATTCCTTTTTAAGCAGCACAAGACGAATAAGCCTTAGCAGCCGGACTGCCGGTAGGGAGGAAGCAGTTAGGTTATTCACCGCTTGGACTACCCCCATGTTGTCACAGTTAGAGACCACATCCCTGTTATGGAATTTGTCTCCCCACAGTTCTACAGCTACAATAATTGGGAAAAATTCTAATAGGAACATATTGGAAGTCAAACCGGAGGTTGTCCACTCGGGTGGCCAGGAGGCTGAACACCATGAGCCCTGGAGGTAAGCTCCAAAACCAGACCCACCCGCATAAAGCATAATTCGGAGCTAGAGTCCGGAGGCTGTAGCCACACGTGGACTCCATTAAATTCAGAGAGAAACCTGTCCCAGACCCTCAGATCTTGCTTGAGGTCATTGTTCAATCTAATCCGGCAGTGTGGTTTAACCATCCCCACCATGGCTAGCTGGAGCCGCCTGTTAAAAATCTTACCCAGGGGGATCACCCTGCATGTAAAGTTGAGTGAGCCTAGCAAGGACTGGAGCACGTGCAGCAATTTCTTGAATAATGCTAATGCGCTTGTCACCTTACTTCTCAAGCTAACACTTATCTGCAAACAGGAGATGAGCGCACGTGGGATGGGATACATCCGAGGATACTAAAAGAGCTTAGAGGGGTGCTGGCAAAACCATTAACTGAATTATTCAATCAGTCACTAATAACTGGGGTAATTCCAGAGGACTGGAAAATAGCAAATGTTGTCCCTCTGTATAAAAGTGGAAGTAGGGAAGAAGCGTCAAACTACCGACCAGTGAGTCCAGTGAGTCTAACATCAGTAGTAGGGAAATTGATGGAAACACTGTTAAAGAAACAAATTGTACAGTATCTTAAATCCAGTAACTTAAAGGATCCCAAGCAGCATGGATTCACTGGGGAAAGATCATGTCAAACAAATCTTATTGAATTTTTTGTGATGAGGGTAGCGCTCACAAAAACTAAATGGTAGAGTGAGTGTGTGTGCAGGCGAGCCACTTATTCCTTGGTGTTGTGCCCAACTGCACAACTGGTAGATGTAGATAGTATGATGGCAAAGGAAGAATGGCGCTACAGCCAATGGAAAGGTATGGATAACTGTGAGGTGGAGTGGGTAGGTCAGTTGTAAACTGTATGTAGATAAGGGGGATGGGGGGTGGGGATGGTGGAATGTGGTGAATGGAAATATCTTGGAATATACTGCTAAAACAGGGGGGTATTAGAATGGTCCAAAGTCAATGGTGGCGACAGTCTTTTTGAGGTAGAGGTGCTTGATGGTCCTATTGGTCAGAGCAGGATCAACCGGATGCAAATAGAGCAAACAAGAAGAGGAACTCTGGTGTAGTACTCTCGGTAATAAGGATAGGTCAAAAAAGGATCTACTCACGCTTCTATGAAGTGAATGAGCTCAGCAGGATAATAGATGAAACAACTCCTGGATTCTGGCATGTAGTCCTCTATCATAGTTGTCGTTCGTCCGGTCCCCTCTAGGTTGCTTTATGCAGCAGGGCGCTTTCCTTGTTATGCTATCTCCAGCAGATAGCATAACCAAATTGAGGGTAAATAGTGTCTAGGGTCAGTATAGTTTTCAATAAACAAATGGGCAGACTAGATGGGCCATGTGGCTCTTATCTGCCATCACTTTCTATGTTTCTATGTGGTGTAGGCATCCGGAGTGACCAGGAGGAAGTCGTCCAGATAGTGGGCAAACCCCTTGTGGCCAGCCCCTGCTGAGATGCACCAGTGCAGGAACCCGATGAAAAGCTCAAAGTAGGCACATGAAATCCCATCTGCAAACAGAGATCTATGTAAAAAACCGCCCTGGAGGCGGTTGTCCTTCTCTCACCAGTTGTTACCTGGGTAGAGGAGGTGCAAGCTCTGAACTCCGGACATATAGGTGAACAAGTCCCCAGACTGCGCAGGGCGAACATACCCAAGTTCAAAAGATTTAAATGCCCCTTCGCCTATGCCATTCTTTTGCATTGCTGCTACCCAGCCCAGCTTGCCCTCTGCAGTAAAAACATCAACCCAGATACCCCTCTTAATGTGTTCACACACCTTTGGGTGAACCGTGCGTGCCACCAGGGTAATAGAACAATAGACCATATTGTCCTTGTTGATGGGGGGGACCTTGTGCAGCAGAATTGGCCCTCTGATTAACATTTGTTACGGAGCCCCTCCCCAAAAGGTGTTTTCCAAGGAGCTTCGTGAGATTTCTGGGGTGTGTAGTGGGGGAGGGGGAAGAGTCAGGGAAAACCCGTGAGTCACTTGAGTCAATATCTGTCTGTAAACACAGATCCGACTCACCTTAAAGTGTTAATCCAGGTGCTGAAGAGGGTTCCGGAGCTGTGCTGGCGGTCCACAAGGTCGATGGAAGGGGTTCAGCGGCCTCCGTAATTTCTGTGGTGGGTGGTGGAGCTGAAGATGCTTCAGTGTGATTAGGCCCTGTGTCCATGCTGTGCCGTTGAACTTGCTGTATGTCTGCCTGGGGAAAAACTGGGACAGGAACCGGATCAGGCATTGTATGAGTCTGGACCGCTGACGCTTCCTGCCTGGCTAGTGTTGGTCTCTCTCCCGCGCCCTGGTATGGGGGAGGATAACAGCCCCAGGGAGGGAGGCATCCATCCATATGCTTGTTGCTGGGAGGATGGTGATGGGCCTGTGCCAGGAAAGGAGTGCGAGAAATGGAGGGGAGAGGGACAGCCATCCAACACTGTTGTATTGACCCCTCACTGATTTTGGACCCCAGTAGGGAAACTGCTGGTCCCTGGACCCCCCCTCCCCTGCAGAAAGGCCATGCAGGGTAATGTGTTACTAATGTTTTGTGCTCCCTGGGATACAGGGTCTGCAAAAGTGTTTAAGGAGGAGGCCCCTGTCAGATTGCTGAGAACATGGGGCCTCACACATTTGATCTCTAGTCATTTAGATCTTTTCACATGACATGTTTTATAAAATATCTGAATATTTTTGTCAACATTTTAATGTATTAAAAAACTAATTAAAACATTTTATGATAATACAACATTTTTGGGGTGTGGGCTGGTGGTGAAAATGGCCCTTATAAATCCATTTTCAACACTCCGTTTACGACTTTTTACTGCCATCGATTTTTCCTGTCCCACCAGAGTGTGGAAGATCCCCAGGAAGAATCCCCAGCGGCAAATTTTCTAACCCAAACCCTTATCCTAATCCCTACCGTAACCCTCCCCTTCCATTACCCTAACTCTCCCTCCCTTTCCTGACCCTAACCTTTCTCTTCTACGTTCCATCCCCTCCCCACAGCCTAAACCTAAGTCTCCCTTTCTACACTCCTTCCCCTCCCCACAGCCTAATCCTAGGTTTTCACTAACCTGTCCGGTCAGGTGCCGCGGCGGGTTATGCGTTTTGGAAACATAATGAATGGGTGAGTTTCTGAAAAATACATCTGGAATACTTACCCATCCATTGTGATAAACTTCTAACAATTCTCACAATTTAGCAATACTGGGCCTGATTCAGAGATCTGGAACTAACGATAGTTCCGTGCGTATATTTAGGGTCGGATCGATTTTGCATCAATTGCGCATGCGTAGTAATGCCATGTACGTTGAAGTTAAGGTCAGACTTGTGAATCGGGCGGAGACTAATGCGACCCTAAGTG
>WWET01001937.1:13265-27675 GCA_011038615.1 Limnodynastes dumerilii | reverse complement strand
ATATTTTTTTTTATTTTTTTTTACTTAGCAAACAGCACACATTGCACAATAACACATCATGTCATTTGAACATTAACATTCCATGAATTACTTGTCAAAAGGCAAATACAACTTGACTTTAATTTATATTTACCAGTGGGTCATTAGCTGTTTCCCTAAGCAAATACCAACTTGTAAAGAGAAAACTATTACACAATTGGCGTTTGATTTAGTCTCTACAAATTTTGAGCACCTAGGTTGAGAAGTATTTGCCACTATTCCTTGCCAAATTATTGAAGTTCAGTGAAATTTTGTGGTGAATGGCATTTAACTGATTTATTCAAGTCCAACTCAAGTACATTCACCTTCCTATACTTAAACCACTATATTGTGTTCTTGGCAATATATTAAGAGTTATTGTTATGCTCCAAAGAGCAACCTTTATCCCCATGTATCAGACTTTTACAATATTTTTATGCAAAGTGCAAAATGAGACGGAGGATCTTACCAATAACTGAATGCAAAAATGAATGCACCCTATGTTCTGTAAAATCCCACACAACTTAAATGCTTAGGTGTCATCCATACATGTACACAACTGCAGCTCTGAATCCTTTATGCAAGTATAACAGGAGCACATTAGCTATGTTCCCAAATATGTTGCCTTTTCTCAGCAATTTAAAGGTATGTGCAGAATACTACACTTTTGTCTAATAGAAATGGTCATTTTGCTTCATTGACAATGTGGATGCAAACAAACCTTTAGTTATGATTAAATGCTGTTATGGGTTGTGGAGTATCAGCCATCAGCAACTTCCTGGACTTAGATATGCTGCGTGGCAAATGTTTTGCCAGAATCTTTTGTCTGCGCTCAGATTGGGTTCATTTACGTGTGCATGCTATCACTATTTACATTGACTATATTCCTATATAAACCCAAACCTATGCCTGGGTATAGCTTGTTTGCTTTGCGAAAGAAAGCGGATATATAGAACATCATCCAGTATACATGTGAGTCTGGATCAAGCATGTGTGGCATTGTTTCAGAAGAGGTTTTTTCTTGCAACCCTGCTTTACAGACCACCTTGTGAGATAGTTGTCACATGCACAGATCAACCAATATTATCCGTAAAGACATGTACGTCTTTAAAAGTTGTCAATCCCTCTTGGTGGCTTCCCTGCTTAATATCTTCTTGGTTGATCCAATTCACCCAGTTTGTAGAGATGCCACAATCTAGAAAAGGTGTTTTGGAGCGATACACTTCACACTTTCTTCATAATGGTTGATTAGTACTCAATACTCAGGACTTAGGGCAAGATCCTGACTTAATAACGACAGCTACTTTTTGCATGCTACATGTGTAAATCTGGCTGTGGGAATGCATTGAGCATGCACGCGGCAGATGTTACGCATCGTGACTCTGATCTTACGTAACGTGTACGTAACTTCATACGATAGGGCGTGACATCCCTACGCAAGCCAAAAATATGCATTGTGGGTGGGGGTAGGTATTTAAATTGTACATTATGGGCTGGGTTAGGCACTTCTATACGACAAGCTGATACATACGACCAGAGATAAACAAAGAAAAGTTAAAGTAGGGTTTAGAAAACGTAAATCAGCTAAGCTACGTGCATGCGAGGAGAGTGCCCAGGGGAGTGCATTATACTTAGTAATGCGTTACTTGGGTAAGGTACACAAACGACCATAAGTCAGGATCTGGCCCTTTAATGCCTTTGAAATGTTTAGTATCCTTCTCCTCTCTTCTAACTTGTGTATTTATATAACTTTATCCTGATTTTATAATGAAAGCATCTTTCCAACCATGGAGAATTCTTTGCTTTACTATGCCTACTATTAGTGGAATCATCGAGAAACAGCCAGTTCCATTCTCAAGTAATCAAAACCACTACAATTAGTGTCATTTGGTGGCCAATTAGTTGTGGGATCTGGAAGATCATTTATTATATCAGAGCATGTTTGTAATGGTTCCTCTAAGGTTGTGATCACTTATTAAGTGTTATAAATATTTAATTAACCTCAAAATGGAGTTGTTGAAATCTACAGATGTGTCCTTGTTGAAATTGACTGATATCCTGTGAAATGGGCAGTAAGGAGAAAATATTCTAAGCCTGTTGTTCACATTGAATGCCTACACTTTGAGAATATTTATTGTTCATATAAATAGGATGGAATGGTGTAGGCGATGACTATTAAATAGGATGGAGTTGTGCATCCAATATGATACACACATAATGTGTCAGGTGGGCATAGAAAATTTTTGCGTGATATACCCTTGCTTAACTTGGCATCTGTACTCCTTAAAAAATTACTTTGACACACAATAATAAAAAACATTCATATATAATTGGGCTTATCTTATTCTACTGTCTTGCACTTTTGACAATCCTAATCTTTAATTGTACCTCACAGTTGTCTAGGTTTATAATTTCATAGCAATATAGCTAATAACAGGGGTAGGGGCAGAACTAATGAAGTAATGAATTAGGTGCAGATCTGTCCGCACCTAACTCACTCGTATCTGTGAATACGACCCTTCACCCTTAACATGCACTTCTTACAGTTTCTTTCTCCTGGAATAGAGACTTGCCCACTCTCCATTTTTCACATATTCACCATCACCATCTCATGGATATTTTTTGCTAATAGCACCTGCACAAACTCTAAATTATATTAAGACCATTGCAGGCATATGTTATACTGTTACACTACCCTTAGGAACTACCCACCAGGGTGTGGCGTCTAACCAGGGCCTGGTCTTCACTAGAGCCCCTAATGGTGGGGATAGTTTGGGCTGCAGACCTGGTAGCAGATGAAACACTGGAATCCCGAGGATGAGAGACTGAGGCCACAACACAGGTGAACTGGAAGCTAAATACTGCAAATTGCCCTAAGTGACTACAGAACTCACCATTGGAGTGGAGAAGCAATGAATGCAGAGGGAAGGAACACACAACCACTGGAGGATAGTAGACACAGACGACTAACCTGATGCTAGATGGTAAGACACGGGAGAGATGTGTAAGCATTGGGAGTCCCCGCTGCAACCGCCGAAAGCTTTTCAGCTGTCCCTATTTCGAATGTGTAACACCGTAGAATTTTTTTTATTAATGGATGAGTATGCGATCCACCTTACACACTCACATAGACATTATGGACCATATTCACAGATCCGTTTTCACATGGAGTTGCGTGCGTATTTTTAGGCACGTTTTAACTGCGCACGCATAGTAACTTTATTTACGTAACTTACGTAGAATATACGCATGTTAGTGCTTTAGGCACGGACATGTGAATCGCACTTGGGGACATATGTATGGATGGGTGGGGTTGAAATACGTACTTGAAAATTCACATGAAAGTGGGTGGGAGAGGCATTTAAATGAACCTGTGGGGGTACGAAGATAAAGAATCACGCTCATGGAAGACATATACACACGTAAGCACACATGTAAAGAACAGAGTGGTATTGATGATGCAAGATCATCATATCCTAGCGGTTGGATCCTGAGTCTGAAACCCTTTTATGCATTTGAAGTAACATTGTGTATGCACTATTAATACACAGTACAATAAATGTATGTGCCACTGTTTATAATGTATGTGCGAGTAAATGTTTGTACATGTACACTCTAATTAATAAAACCAAAATGTATTTACACATTTGTATTAGTAAATGTGTGTTGTGCCTTGTAGTACTATAATCAATACCAATACCACCTTTTTGCTGACCCCTCCCCACTGCTACCCCCACAAGGAAGGTACCCTCCAGTACCTTCAACCACCAGCTAAATACGACCCAGGGCCCCCATTAAATTCTTCAGGAACAGTTTATTCCCTTGCTCTGGAAGATTAGTCTCAACGAGAGCTGAGTGAAAATTATTTTACTAGAAACGCAACATAAATCAACCAGAGCTGAGCTTAACCGTCTTCTGGATGACAGAATAAGCCTGGCATACCATATGTGCAGAAATTGCTACTTCCAATGGGATAACCGCCCAGACAGAATTCTTGATAGGGCCTTAAGAGCCCAGCGCTCCCTGACCTACATTCAAACAATTCTTGACTCTCAGGGTCCATTTAAATAGAGATATAGCTTTAGTATTCCATAGCTACTACACAAACTCTATAACATCACCAACACTGACCCTCACAAAGACATACACCATTGTAAGACCCAGATTACACAATACCTCATTGATTGTCATTTTTCTTTTCTCTCATACCCAACCGGGATGCCTTGAACTCCCCATTCACTCTCATAGGGCCTGATCCAGAGCTACACTGGCCTGCTGTCCGTAAGTACAGCCAGTGTAGCTCTGGTGCACTCCCCCTGTCACTCCCCCTGTGTGAGCATAGTTACACACAGTTACGCCGGCTGAAGGCTACCCTAACTTCCGCCGGCGTAATTGTGTGTAACTACACTCACACAGGAGCGTAATCTGTCAAACCCTGCCCTCACTATCTAATTACCCTCCCCCCGCCTAGCTTCCGTAACTACAGCGTAGTTATGGAGCTGCCCGCCCTTTCGTTCGTAACTACGCTGTAGTTACGGAAGCCAGATCCATGGCACCCAGAGACATGGATTACGCATACGACGGCGGCTGTAGGTCTGGATCAGGCCAATAGAGCTTGAAACAGCGTTTAAAGCCTCACCTGCTGGTAAAAGTCCAGGTGCTGATGGTTACATCTCAGAGTTCTACAAAGCCTTCTCTGGCAAGCTTCTCCCAATCCTGCTACGAGCCTTTAATGTGGTCTTGGCATCCTCCTCTTTCTCACCCCAATTCCTAGAGGCACATATATCCCTGATCCCTAAGGAAGGGAAGGACCTAACTAGATGTGGGAACTATCGCCCCATATTGCTTCTTAATATAGATCTAAAACTCTTCATAAAGCTCCTGGCGAATAGGCTTCAACATCTTCTACCTACACTTGTCCACAATGACCAAGTGGGGTTTGTTCTTGGTCTATGAGCTATAAATATAGGCTCCTTAGCCCACATCTGGTGGGGTTGTCCTAAACTTGTTCCTTTTTGTGAACAGGTCTTTGAAATAACTTGGAAAGTGATAAGTTCAGATATACCCATGGACCCCAAATTTTGTCTCCTAGCTCTCTAGGTCATATTTCCTCCCTCAAACACTTTCTCTTGCTTTATCTCATTAATGTTTCCAGGGAGGTGTTACCAGTTAAAGACTGCATACGTAACAAAACGATACGTAGATTACGTAAAATAGTTACTACGTATGAGCTATTATTGGTAAATTCCGAACGGATGTGTAATACGTCCGGGATTGTGAATCCGGCCCTAATCTCAGCCACCAATTAATTTATAACCTCGGGCACGGAATGACATCAGAGGATGCCGTGCCCGAGATTATAAATGAGGCCCCAGGCATGACATATTTCATTCGCCAGAGAAACTCTGCAGAAAGAGGAGGACGTCGCCATCGGAAGCAAGAATTGTCCCAGCAACTTAGATGACTACAGAACAGTGATTATCATAAATATTTTGACATTGCTATTTAAAATGTAAAAAAGCACTATATGTTGTTGGCTATTTTTTAAATTAGTAAGGGATTTTATGGCACGTTTTTAAAACGGGACATATGTTTATTAATTACATATTATTGGGGACATATACAAGGATATTTAGGGACACATTAAATTTTAGAAAAAGGAACATAGCTCATGTAATGGAGTTTGTTAGTGGACAATTACTTTTTTTTTTATTTAACACTGTAACGGACTCAATATGCTGCCGGCAGCATGCCATTAACCCTTGGCATGCTGTCGCTTATAGTACTATAAGCCAAAGCATGCCCTGCAATACATGGGCATGCTTTCACTTATAGTACTATAGACAGCTGCATGCCAAGGGTGAAGTGCTTGCTGTGGCAGCCATTTTTTTATTTTTTTATAATTTTTTTCACAGGTCATGGGGGCTTATTAAAGCAAAGCGTGTGGTGACTTCTATGAAATCGACACTCACCCCCATGAGAATTAACTCAGGAGAGTTGACAGCAAATCTCTGGCGATTTACTAAATCTCCCCCTTAGTAAATCCAGAGATTTGTATGTCACTCATGCAAAAAATCGCCAGAGAGATTTAAACAACGGCGATTTAAATCTCCACTCATCTCTCACGAGTTTGTGGAGATTTAGCGTTAGTAAATCCAGCGATTTAAAAATTGCTGTTAAACTACTGCAATCTCTGGTGATTTTACATAAATCGACCTTAGTAAATCTAGCCCCTGGCCTCTAATAATAAACCTCACCCTTTCATGTAATGTAGAGATTACACATAAGATGTAAGGCTAGGTTATTTTTAGCGTAGTAACCGTTAAAAAATTGAATGCTATTGTCTTAACCCTTTATATGTGACCAGCATAACTCCCTGTTCTGTATAAAGGCATTTGAGTGGACAAAGAGCTGTTTTAGCTGATGGCGTTTGTACAATATACAAATATATGACATATATCAGATTACCATGCACGTACGAAAGATACTCATGTTAAAGTACTGCGGATTATAGTGCTTGGACCTAACAAACATATATATATATATATATATATATATATATATACCGTATAATGTACCCGGCACTCAGACGTCTTACACAAAAGATCACAAACACGTGTAGTTGAAAACCAACGTTTCAGGAACTTTTACTAATTCCTTTCTTCAATGTTACAATATTTCAAGTGTTAAACAAAAGACCACAAACACGTGCAGTTGAAAACCAACGTTTCAGGAACTTTTACTACTTCCTTTCTTCAGGGTTACAATATTTCAAGTGTTAAACAGTAGTCAAATAAATACCTGAGTAAGGCGCCAACACCCGCTCGTGGATCCAATCGCCCGGCGGGGCGTCTCCGGCAGCCGGAAATGACGGCCCGGGGGCGTCCCACCGTAACCACGGGAACCCAACGCACAGGGAAGGTCACGTGTGAGGCATGATCTAAAAAAGTAAACAATGACATGTGCAGGCAAATATAAAAACGGTGCATACAAAATAAAGTGAACATATGCAGTAATAAATACAACTGGGAGTAGTGAAAAAAGTGAAAACATATGTGAATAAGAACAAACGGCCCAATACGAGTACTAGAAGCGCCAGTCATGAAAAATAGCCAACAATAATATGCCACTGATGAACAGTGTGTAGTAGCTAGGACAGAATAGCTACAACAAATCAATAAACGGTGCTGGACAGGTGATAGATATATACAGCAGATAAGGTAGAGTGCAGGATACAGCAAGAATAAGCCGGCATAATATAGAATGCTTACATATGGTAAAATTGATGAAAGTAGTACCCCAATCATGTCTTAATAAAGAAGAAATACCGGGTGAGCTACAGCATAAATAAGCTAAAGTGAAGAATTGAGATATGGAAAGCTATGCGTAAGATATACAATATGCAACTAGTACAAAGTCAATCAAAGCAAGCAAGGTTCAAATGTGTATTGAGTCCAATGGGTACCATAGTATTGAGTCTTACGATCCACCGGCTTTCACTTTGCAGTAATAGACGGTCTCGGTCACCACCACGTACCGGAACTGGTACCATGTCTATAATACGGTAACGTAGTGTGGCTAGGGTATGTCCTGCTTCCACATAGTGTTTGGCCACAGGTTGATCACTGTTGCCACTCAATAATGCAGCTCGTATGCTGGACCTATGCAAATCCATACGTTCGCGGAAGGTCATACGTGTCTTCCCCACAAAGGCCTTTCCGCATGGACATTGGATGAGGTATACAATAAACTTGGACAGGCAGGTCAGGTGATGTTTAATATAGATCTTCTGTCCTAAAAGAGGGTGGTGAAAGTACTGGCCCACTTGCATATATCGGCAGGTGGTGCATTTTAAACATTTGTAGCATCCAGTGGTCAATGAGGTTGTAGGTCTAATGGTAATATCGGACTTCACCAGTAAGTCTCTCAAGTTCTTGCCTCTGGTGTAGCTGGGCATAATTCTGTGATCTTTTAAGCTAGACAACGCTGGGTCCTGTGCTACTATAGGCCCCCATCTTTTGCATGTTGTCCGTATATGGTCACTGGCTGTGGTGAATGTTTGAACAAAAGGTACACAATTGGGTGATTTATTCTTAGATTTAGGAGACAAAGTATCCTTATTAGGGATGTTGGAGATCTTATGCTTAATTTGTAGTAATTTCGAGAGGTTATAACCTCTCTCAACAAACTTGCTAATCATATTGGACATTTGTAGCTCCCATTGCGTGGGTTCTGAAACAATTCTGTGCACCCGCAGCATTTGTGAGTAGGGTACTCCATATTTTAAGACGGGAGGGTGGAATGAGTCTGCTCTCAATATATTGTTCCGATCAGTGTCTTTGGTGTACAAGTTAGTACTGATACAGCCGTCAATGATGGAAATTTTCACATCCAAATAATTAATGGGCTGTGCGTCCATAACATACGTAAATTTGATAGGGCTGTCTAGACAATTCAGAGACTCCATCCAAGTGTGGAAATCTTTACCATCCGATCTCCACAAGAAAAGGAGATCGTCGATATAGCGACAATAAAAGATGCACTGTTGGCGGAACATAGTGTTGGTATAGAAGTACTTATTTTCAAATGCTTCCATATAAAGGTTGGCAAATGATGGGGCCACTGAGGACCCCATCGCACAACCCGTTAGCTGCAAATAATACTTCCCGTTAAACAGGAAATAATTCTGTTTCAACGTTTTTGCCAATAATAGCATAAACAGAGATGTATCAGGTACTGTATACAAGGTGCTAGTATAAATTTTGTTAGCCACAATTTGGAGCCCTTCCTCGTGCGGAATACACGTATACAAACTGGTGACGTCAGCTGTAACTAGCATAACGTCATAGAGGGGTTGTTCTAAAGCTTGAAGTTTATGAAGAAGATCCATCGTGTCACTGATGAATGAAGAACCTGCTTAAACTACTGGTTGCAGGAAATGGTCCAAATATTTAGAAACTTTGAAGAAGAGAGAATCCCTTGCAGCGATGATGGGGCGGCCCGGTGGGGACTGTAGTGATTTATGGATTTTTGGAGTTGAATATAATAGAGGGGTTTTAGGATAGTCCACCATAAGGTACTGACAAATTTCTTTACTCAGAATGCCGGATTCCTCAGATTGTTTAAGAAGCTGATCAAGTTGCTTCTTATAATCAGGCAAAGGATTGCTGGGCAGCTGTGTATATACATGATGGTCTGATAGTTGTCTATCGATCTCAGCCACATAGTCCATCCGGTCCTGGAGGACAATGGCTCCCCCTTTATCAGCCGGGCGTATAATAATAGTTGTATCTTTAGTCTTTGAGAGCGGAATGTTCTTGTTTAGACAAATTAGGAGTACAGTGAAAATCCTTGAACATTTGTTCTTCTTCTGTAAGGATCCTAGTAATGGTCTTAATTGATGGATTATATGAAACTGGATCAAACGAGGATCTCGTCTTAAATGTAGTAATAGGCTGTACTGTGGTGGGCTGATTATTGAAGAATTCTTTAAGCCTCAATTGTCTGCTGAATTTATGCACCTCTCTTTTCCAAATCAATGGGTCAGGTTGAGTTGTAGAGACAAAGGTTAGACCTTTATTTAATAAGTCCATATGGGCCTGAGATAAGGTCTTAGTAAATAAGTTGAGGATTAGTTGTGCATTTTGCGTCCTCGTCCTCCTCGTTTTCCTTGGTCCCCGCGCCCTACCTGAGCACGGGTACTGACCCCTAAAGGGGGCTTCTGTTGGAGGGTAAGTTGTGAGGGTGTCTGTTCAGACGTGGATTCCGCCTCACTCGCAGAGGCTGAGCTAGAATGCTCATATTCCAAATGAGACAATGGGTGTCGTGATTTGGGTCTGGATCTTCGCTTAACCCTGGGTTCCTCTGTATTATTCAGCCATGAGTATACTCGTAGATCCGCATAGTCCCTATTTACGATAGCCAATTTATTGCGCTTAAATGCAATCAAATCAGATTTATATTTGTCTAAGTCCCGCTGGAGCTTAGCCATCCAGTCACATTGAGGGTCAGATGTTAACATAGCTTTGTGTGTTTGCTCATGTTCAGTAATTTTACTTTTAATGTGGGTGAGTATGTCCTTGCATTCACCTATAACTAAAAGGATCAAGTCCAGAGAGCATTTATTGAGTATAGATACCCATCGGCAACAGAATTCAGGGTTCTGTCGTCCTATTGTGGGGATGTTTTTTACCCTGAAGCCTTTTGGTATCTTATGCTCTTTGTGGTAATCACTCAGGGTTATGCCGTGATAAAGGAAATCAAGCTCCTTTTTCTTAAATTTGAGTAATTCTCTATAGAGTTCAACATTAGTGGCTTTGCCTCCATGCTTCATCCATTCCTCTGAAAATTTGATGTGATCAGCGTCCGCGTCAGAGAAGGATAAGGTGTCCAAGACTTGAAAGTTGAACTGGGGTAAGTAGGCTCCATGAGTGTCTTCATCAAAATTCCCCGTCTGGGCAGTAGTTTGTTCCCCTGCCATTTCCAATCTTGCCAATCAGGTAAGTATGATAAGTGGGGGTGCCGACACTTAGGTGGAAATACACCAAAATATAGTACTGGAGACTGTGTGGCACTCCTCTCAGTGGATAAATGCGTAGGTGCCCTGGCTTCGTACAATAGTACAGATATATACCGTATAATGTACCCGGCACTCAGACGTCTTACACAAAAGACCACAAACACGTGTAGTTGAAAACCAACGTTTCAGGAACTTTTACTAATTCCTTTCTTCAGGGTTACAATATTTCAAGTGTTAAACAGTAGTGAAATAAATACCTGAGTAAGGCGCCAACACCCGCTCGTGGATCCAATCGCCCGACGGGGGCTTTGCATAGGTCCAGCATACAAGCTGCATTATTGAGTGGCAACAGTGATCAACCTGTGGCCAAACACTATGTGGAAGCAGGACATACCCTAGCCACACTACGTTACCGTATTATAGACATGGTACCAGTTCCGGTACGTGGTGGCGACCGAGACCGTCTATTACTGCAAAGTGAAAGCCGGTGGATCGTAAGACTCAATACTATGGTACCCATTGGACTCAATACACATTTGAACCTTGCTTGCTTTGATTGACTTTGTACTAGTTGCATATTGTATATCTTACGCATAGCTTTCCATATCTCAATTCTTCACTTTAGCTTATTTATGCCGTAGCTCACCCGGTATTTCTTCTTTATTAAGACATGATTGGGGTACTACTTTCATCAATTTTACCATATGTAAGCATTCTATATTATGCCGGCTTATTCTTGCTGTATCCTGCACTCTACCTTATCTGCTGTATATATCTATCACCTGTCCAGCACCGTTTATTGATTTGTTGTAGCTATTCTGTCCTAGCTACTACACACTGTTCATCAGTGGCATATTATTGTTGGCTATTTTTCATGACTGGCGCTTCTAGTACTCGTATTGGGCCGTTTGTTCTTATTCACATATGTTTTCACTTTTTTCACTACTCCCAGTTGTATTTATTACTGCATATGTTCACTTTATTTTGTATGCACCGTTTTTATATTTGCCTGCACATGTCATTGTTTACTTTTTTAGATCATGCCTCACACGTGACCTTCCCTGTGCGTTGGGTTCCCGTGGTTACGGTGGGACGCCCCCGGGCCGTCATTTCCGGCTGCCGGAGACGCCCCGCCGGGCGATTGGATCCACGAGCGGGTGTTGGCGCCTTACTCAGGTATTTATTTGACTACTGTTTAACACTTGAAATATTGTAACATTGAAGAAAGGAATTAGTAAAAGTTCCTGAAACGTTGGTTTTCAACTACATGTGTTTGTGATCTTTTGTGTAAGACGTCTGAGTGCCGGGTACATTATACGGTATATATCTGTACTATTGTACGAAGCCAGGGCACCTACTGAAAGCTATGGAAACCGCATTTTACTTAATTGCATGCACACTCAGCACACTTTCATTACAAGTCTGGATCCTCAGGATCCATAATGGAAGTGTTTCTATAGATGAGGTGGGATATGGCGGATATTGCAAAATGCATGCAGCCAGTGGGAATAGGATGTATGGCTATTGTAGAATACGGGCTGCTTTCGGCGCTTAGATACTATTCAGTTTAAGTTTTAAGATAGGGTCGCCCATTCGTAAGTCTGTGCAGGCCTGTGTGGGAGTTAGGATTCAGCAGGGATTAGGCTTTGGATCTCTCTCTCTGCGCATGGTTTCATGGATTAACCTGATGTAAGATCGACCAATATTTGTTAATGTACAGATAACAGAACAGAAATTTTTCCTCACAAAGGGCCTGATCCAGCGTTACGAAAATTCGCACGACGGGCGAATGCGAACGTACGCTCGGGCGTATCAACCTACACGCCCCTAACACTCCCATAGTAAAGTCCCTGCTTACGGCGGCTATACCCTACACTGGGTACGACCGTCGGCCGTACGAAAATTCGCAGAAAATACGCTGAGAAAATACGCTTAGCACGCCCATACTGTACAATTTAAATGGCTATCCCCGCCTCCCTGTAGTAAAACGGGCGCCCAGCCGACCATCGTAAAAAAAATACGCCCAGCGAGCGAAAAATTCGCTCACAATACGCCCGCTATTCGCTCATGACGCTCGGGCGACCGGAAGCTGTCATACTGGGCATGCGCATTGCGAATTTTTTGCCGAAAATGCGCATACGCTCGTCGTACGGTCGCTTGCGATCGTTGCTCTGGATCAGGCCCAAACACCCTTTATAATCATATAATGATGCTTGAGGTTGATAGCACCTAAGATGTAAAGGTGGCAGAACCTTTTTTAAAGCATTCTAAAGAATTCAGATAAGCACTTTTGTTTGTAAAGAAATTTAAAAACTGCAGAGAAACTTCAACAGGATTTCACATTGTAATTTAAACATCAGGCAATATAAACAAATCCAAAATATATATTCATATTGCAGATAAATCAAAACAGTAATAGTGGATAATATAGTGTCAGATCCTAATCTACTGATGTTACCAACCTCTGCAAGGCAGGTGATTTGCTGTTCCGCAACAAAACTCCTATGGTATGAAACTCTTTTTGTGTGTGTGAGGGGAGCCTTACGAGCCATGACAAATTCATTTCAGAGAGTGGATAGTAATAAATGGAGCACAATACCAGTTTTGGCACTAGCTCATCATAATGTTATTTGCTTTATGGGCTACTAGATAAAAATCGTTGTATGAAACAAGATATCAGTACAATCTGTTTCCTCTGCAGCCAGCATTGCAAGGTCAGCATTCATACATCCATGATAAGTAACCTGTAAGTTACTGAGACCACGACCCATCTGGACAGTTTGCTTATTTTCAACTCTGATAACTCTGTTGATTTGCAAATGTTTACTGGAGCATGGATTTTATGCTTGTTATCTGGATCTTAAACAGAAAGCCACAATCAACTCTTCACACTTCTGTCCTAGTCTTTTAGCTCCATGGCAAATTGTGTAGTTCTCTTCTACAAAGACTTTCTTCCGACTTCAAAGAAAGCGCTTCCTGGGCTCCATTTACAAAACAGCGATCACCTTGATTTCCGGAGATATCCAGTTGCTGGTAAAAACGGTCTTTATATCCTGAAAACAAAGTCATAGCTACTTACAATGCAATGATCATTAGCATCAGCTTCACGATCGCCGCCCCTCGCTCATGAATGGCTGGAAGTTTACCCTTTTTACAGATTTGAACAATCCATGGCGATACTATATATAAAACACCATCTCACAATGGCTTAGTGAAAGTATTACAGCGTTCTCTCCCCATATACCCCACTTTTGCTCCACCTAATAGCTTTTATAGCTGCTTTAAGAGCAGCGAGTGTGAATTTCTTAAATATCGCTCTGTGCGCTTGTTAAATAGTGTGAATGACAGACCATTTTTGGATTTTTCTTTTAAATATGGTCAATTCAAATAATAATTACATAACTAAAATTATGTGTATATTAAAGTTAAAATGGTGTAAGTCATACATTTTCCTATTCATTAATAGTTTTTGTATAATTGTGAAGTAACAGTTTTTAAGATAAACAGAATCCATAGGATATCAGTATTTGAGGACAAAGGGCCTGATCCAGAGCAACGCTCGCAAGCGAGCGTACGCTCATCGTAAGCGAATTTTCGTCAAAAAATTCGCAATGCGCATGCCCAGTATGACAGGTTCCGGTCGCCCGCGCGTCATGAGCGAATAGCGGGCGTATCGTTAGCGTATTTTTCGCACGGCGAGCGTATTTTTTTTACGATGGTCGGCTGAGCGCCCGTTTTACTACAGGGAGGCGGGGATAGCCATTTAAATTGTACAGTATGGGCGTGCTAAGCGTATTTTCTCAGCGTATTCTCTGCGAATTTTCGTACGGCCGACGGTCGTACCCAGTGTAGGGTATAGCCGCCGTAAGCAGG
>WWET01001936.1:281566-300614 GCA_011038615.1 Limnodynastes dumerilii | reverse complement strand
ATAAATTATAACATGGAATATATAGACCTATTATATGGTTCTATATCCCCCGCCAGGTGGGCTTAATATGCCTTTCATAAATAATTATCTAATATAGTGCAGATATGTGCGTATATATATGTATGTATGTGTAAATATATATATATATATATATATATATATATATATATATATATATATATATATATATATATATATATATATATATATATATATATATATATATATATATATATATATATATATATATATATATATATATATATATATATATATATATATATATATATATATATATATATATTTACACATACATACATATATATACGCACATATCTGCACTATATTAGATAATTATTTATGAAAGGCATATTAAGCCCACCTGGCGGGGGATATAGAACCATATAATAGGTCTATATATTCCATGTTATAATTTATTTATTTTATTAACAGGTTTTAGCGCAAGCAGATCACATAGCGCTTTACAGAAAATATTTTACATTCACATCAGTCCCTGTCCCATTGGAGCTCACACACAGACATTAGGGATAATTTATTCAGCAGCCAATTAACAATCCAGCATGTTTTTGGAATGTGGGAGGAAACCAGAGCACCCGAAAGGAAACCCACACAGACATGGGGAGAACACACAAACTGCACACAGATAAGGCCTAGTGTCCAAGCCTCTAGGCAAAGATCAGATTATATTTAGGCCAAATTTATGCAGAAATTGGAATATCTTCCTTCACCACTGCAGACACATCAATGTGCAAAAACTTGGAGATAAAATGGGAAATGCCTTTTCAAGTACTCTATCTAATGCCCATTTCTGTTTTAGAAAGAGAACTAACCCATCTGCACACTTGTGTATCCCAGCAGAGAAGGCCAACATTTACAGCTGCTCGGTGAAGTGGGACGAGAAGGAAGATTAGAAGGGAAAAGAGGAGACGCAAAGTACCTGCTCGTGATCTTGCCCAGGTTTCCAGGCAACGGTTCCTGCACACTGACATTAAATTAAAAGTTCCACTTGGCGGAGCTGGATATCACGTCAGCTGTGGTCTCTGTGAGACAGGTACTAGCAGATACAGGTCACCGACCATGAATCATGGTGGGGGTGGAAAGCTGCATCCATTAAGGCTTGAGTGCATAGGGAGGTCATCCTTTCAATGAGGATGTGTCGACTTTTACCACCATCATAGAGAATAACTTCATATCTATGTGTCATCGTATCTAAATATATATATATCTATATATGCACGCATATATAATGTCATCCATGTAAGGGTAAAGGATGAAACATTTCACACTTGTTCATGCGTAGTTTGAACTATACTTGCAGCTCCTTGGACATAAATGCTATTGGAATCAAGACTTTAATTACAACATCTACACCTGACATGCAGTTCATTGGCACAAGCGTCAACTGGTCAGCCAATCATCTTATGTTAAGGATTGTCCAATCTGGTTGCTGTGGTTGTAAAAGTTAACTATAATATTATTTTTAAAGCAGAGATGAAATGCACCCACATATTGGCGGCAATTATGACAATAAAACACCAGTCGCTAGCGCAATTTTATCTGACCAAGCTAGTCGCTAAGCAACAGTTATCAGTACACAAATATAGAAATTAGCAGAGAAAAGGGACGAGAGACAGAGTTAAGTTATATCGCCAAATACAGTGCCCTGAATTTTGCCTGGCCAGGCTGTATGTACGGACATATTGCACATACATCCTTAATTTACCGATAATAGCTACTACGCATGCGTACTAACTATGTTACGTAATCTACGTATCGTTTTGTTTAAGACCGCATATACGCAATCCATGTAACAAAACGTTACGTAGATGTTAAACAGTTAGTACGCATGCGTTGTAGCTATTATCGGTAAATTAAGGACGTATTTGCAATACGTCCAGGATTGTGAATCCAGCCCTAGATATAATGGCTTGAAATTCCCATGTGGAGAAAATGGTGGGAAGGTTCATAAGAACATACATAGATAGTAAGAGCCACACGGCCCATCCAGTCTGCCCAGTTGATTATTTAAAACTTTACTGACCCTAGATCCTATTTTACTCTCAATTTAGCTTGAGATTTAGGAATTTATATTCATACTGTGCTAGCCTCTATATTTGAAGTGGTCACTTCTGGTTATGTGACCGGGCATTTCCTGAGTGCCTCAGACAGCTGGAAGCTTTTTCCCATCATTATCCCCTTCAAAGCCAGACCAGCTGTCACCAGCTGGTGGTTCACACAGATGTCCAGTTTACCCCTAGGTGACACATACACATCTCTGCTGTGTGATGAAAGGAAGAGGTTAAGCAGATTATAAAGACAGGTTGAAACAATAGAGTGAGCTGTGTGTGTACGTGTGTATGTGGCAAACCACATTGCTTATCATCATTCCTTATTATCAGGAATACACTGATGCTGATGCAAAGGCAACATATCTAATAGAAAATATGTCAATAATGTTCTCTCCATATTGTGTGGCAATTCAGATAGATCCATATGAAATTGTACAAGATAGGTTCCGCTATTTTAACACTTCCAAGGTACAGCTCTATGATAAACAGCCTATTTAATCATTAATAAAAAAATAAATAAAAACCATTAGTTAATTGTTAGTTATATATATTATTATATTTATTAGGATTATAGACCCCAGAACATTTTTTTTTTTCATATTTACAATTATATCCAGCTGGTAGCAAAATATTAAAAGAGCAGTAGGGCTCCAGGTAAAATAAAGGTACAGAAGTGCCTCAGTTCAAAGGGATTCAAATTATATAGTAAGGGTTGGTTTCAGCCCTTCCATACAATTCATATTTACGCAGTCCGCACCGCCCCATGTTACGTGGGGTCAGTAGGGTCCTTGGAGCATAACTCTGTACGAGCAAATGGACTGGCCTCCCCTTGCTTGTACAGAGTATAGGCAAGCATGGTGACCGGGGGGGGGGGAAGACGACAAGGGGCTCTGCTGTGAAGGTCCCCAAGATTCAGAAGGACCCCTGCAATACACTATTGAGGAGGGATGGGAGCCCCCAAATACATGAATGTGCCGGGCCCCAAGATTTCAGTTGCTAGGCCTGAGTTTAGTATACAGCAGCTATAGAGGAGATATGGACTAGGGCCCAGATCCAGACCTACGACCGACAGGCGACTCACGCAAGTCATTTGCATAAGTCCCCTGTCACGGAACATCTACGCATGCGCACCAGATGTTCCGTGTGTAACTTTGTTTCGTACGTCAGTAAGTACGCAAAAGGGGCAGACCCATCATTTACTACCGTCTGCAGGGAGTGCAAGGGGCGTTCACTCCCCACTACGTGCGTGTACCTACGAGTAATAGTGTTTAAAACAATAGACACACAACACCTTTGTCCTGAATGTTTAATTAACAGAGGAAGGTGCTAGAGGGGATCTGGTTTAACTCCTTATCACTGATAGGCATTGTACAGAGGTTTACACAACAGAAGATTAATATCTGCATTAATATCCTGGGTCCTTGTCAGAAAACATGGACAACTGTCATGTTATCATCACTTCATTATGTACTGTAGGTTATCTCTAGCCTGCTTAGCAGCTATCAGGATCTATATGCTATTATGCACTGGAATTAAATAGAAAATAATTTTTTTTTTTACATTAAAGCAAATGGATTTGAATATATTCTTATTTCTTTCTGCATCCAACCTGCAAATAAACCATTTCCTATTCCTTTAGTTAGCATTATTATTACACCACAATTCAGGCACCAATAACGGATTCACATAGGGCTGGATCCAGACTTAAGTAAGTGCTTGAAAGTAGTTACTCCTGGGCTAAACCATGTTGATTGCAGGAGAGTAAAGTTAATTGTATTCTTTGCATGCAGAGATATATCTTTGAATTGCTTACTGCACACAGATACTGACCAGTGTAACTATCACACTGTAATTTCGACTTGGGATAGGAAACATCACCTCTCAACTCTAATACTGTTTGCAACAGATGAAATATGACTCCCCCTGCAATCACCATGGTTTAGCCCAGGAGTAACTCATTTCAAGCACTTAAGTCTGGATCTAGGCCATAGAATGTAAAAATGATTCCACGCTTTTATGGCGCTACAATATTAATTATTCATTCAATAAAATGAAATGTATAAAACCAAGATAACAAGAATTAACTTTTTTTTTTGTTCAGTGAACATGCAGAAAGTTATTTGTGTTGTTGGCAATAATTATACAAAATATGAGCTGGTGGTAACTGTTGTAATAACAGGATGTTTACCAGAATTATCATGATAAAACAAAGGATTATCAGCTCTATTTACTAAAGCATTAAAAAGTTCATTTTTGGAGTTATGAAGTTATAACTCCAAAAATGAACTTTTTGCTATTTACAACAGCTGCACCGCCATGGAAAACACCAGTTTCCATGGCCATGCGGCAAAACTTCGCCAGCCCGTTGTTTTCAATGGGGCTGGCTATTTACTAACCCTCAGAGCGGAGTTTTATACTCTGCTCTGAGAGTTAAAATAACGCCATCTCAGACTGGCGTTTAGAATTCTCTTCCAGCAATCTCCCCATAAAACCCCCTTTTTCTCCCCCTAATAGCTGTTATTAGGGGGAGAAAAAGGGGTATATGTATGGGTAGACCGCTGGAATATAAATAAATAACGTTGTCATAAAAGTTACTCCTGGGCTAAACCATGTTGATTTCAGGGGAGTCATATTTCATCTGTTGCAAGCAGTATTATAGTTGAAAGTTGATGTAGCCCCAGTCTAAATAACAGTGTAAAAGTGAAGCTGGTCAGTATCTGTGTGCAGTAAGCAAAAGCGAAGCATTCTCCCTGCATGCTTAGAATAAAAATAATTTGACTCCCCCTGAAATCAACATGGTTTTGCCCGGGAGTAACTTTCCTCTCTTATTTTCCATCTCTGAATAAGGGCCCTGATCCTGAATTAAGAAAATGATCGGATCTACGTGTGCTCAGTACAGAGTTGTGCGTGGAATATTTAAGGTAGGGTCCAGGACCCGGATCCTCCATCCACACATAGGAGAGCAGGGGGTGTGGAAATTCATCGGTTAGATTCAGAATTACGTGACGTACGTAAATTTCCTAACTGCGCAGTACAATACCCTGCGTTTGTGCCCTTCTGTACCCTTCTGTGCAGAATTCAGGCTTGCCCGCACACCATGCATATGACATACGTATGGTGGGCCTGATTCACAGATACGTTTGAAATAAGTACACACGGATTTGCAAAAATACGCAGCTAAGCGGCAAGTGCACTCCCACGACAGTCTCCTTGTTCTTATGGAGCTTTACTGACTTCCGCCTCCAAAGGGCTGCCTTAACTCTCTGTGCGTATATTTGTGTAGAGTTTTCTAAAGTATGAGCAGACTTTGCAGACCCCGCCCATACTGTCCTATTTAAATGCCTGTCCCCGCCCACATTTCGTAATTTCCTACTTGCGGAGTACTGACACGCCCCTTTTTATGGATCTGTATAGGCACAGAGATGAACTCAATGCCTGATGGGTTTCTGTGGGTAACATTTGGATCGCACATGCGCAAATCGCAAAAAAACAAGATACGCTTACGGCCTGTGTGTATTTAGGTACGTAATTCAGCGTGAATCAGGTCCAGTAGGCGGGAATAGGCATTTAAATCATAAATTGGTTTCGCCATACCCTTACGTACGATCTAGTATTCTGTCTGCAGTCTTGTGAGCAGAATACTTAAGGGTGCAGGGGCGGAACTACCATTGGTGCAACAAGGGCCCACAGTTGTCATCACTGCACCGCCGAAGCTCCCCACGGGGTTACCTGGGATATCATCAGGGCCAAAGCTTGTTTTTGGCACCTGGGCCCACAACTCGCTAGTTCCACCTCTGTGGGTGCTTTCGGTATTCTTAAATCTCCCCTGCATGTACGAGAGCAGGTGGAGTGTACCTCTCTCTTATGTGTGCTACTTAGGATACCAAACTCCTGCAATACTCTGCAATGGAGTGCAATATACGGACTCTTGAATTTGTATATTGTGGCTAAATGGCAAATACAGAAAAAGATTAAGGAGTCAAAGAGACCCTTAAAGCACTACCTCCTGTGCACACACCTACGTTGTAGAATAATGCAACAATAAAATTACATTTTATTATCAAACATTAAAACAGCGAAAATATCCCACATTATACACAGAGCTGGCCAATAAAGGTATGCAGACAAAATAATCAACAATCATAAGCAAAATGTGCAATAGATTCTATAGTATACTCATCACCAATATGGCCTCCGGACACTCTGTAGTGAAGCGTTTCCCAATGCCCAACAGCACAGACAAAACCTAAACTATCCACAGAGGACTGGCCCTGGTGTCCCCTAACGTCCAGGCCAGGATCTGACCCTCCCTGCGCTAGTGTGCCCGAAGAGACATAGCCTATTTAACTGTTGCATTATGCAGCTTGGTGTGGATTGTATGTACATGTGTTTGTGGTATTTTGTAGGCAGTGCGTGGGTGGAGCTATGGCCTTTAAATAGGCCCCTATGTTGTAGCTCTGGGGGACTGAGGCTAACATGGTTGTCTGGCGACTAGCTAGGTGAAACACTGTTTAGCTAGCGTGTAGGTCTCTTGGTGGATGGTGTCTGATCCTTATGGAATTAAACCACGTAGGTTTTATGCATATTCCTGACTCCTAATAAAATCTTTAGTTCTTTAGAGCATGCAATGAAAAGATAAAAAAAAATAACGTATAGAAATAAAACAAAATATAAGTATATTATGAACCCGTAAAATGTGAATAGTCCTTATTGCATGATGCCTGTTACTCCCAGCTTTACATGTAAACGTGTCACAACACCGGAAAAAAGATTACATAATTCAGGCACAAAAATGACGAATTAATTAATTAAAGCACAGGCCAGTGGTTTAAACAAAAAATTGACACCCTCTGCTAAAACCAATTTAGAAACTGAAACATTCATTAATATGAGTGAGGTACAGCCTCTGCCTTCAATCCACTGCAACAATTACAGCTAGAGATAATTAAATGTTCCCAGAAAGGCTGATAACATGAGAGATAAGGACATCACTGTGCAATAACAGGTAGAGTGCTAGAGATGCTGTCTCGTGTATAACAGATATTAACCTCTACATCTCTAGGAGCAGGGTGGTGCATAACAGCGATCTAACAGTGGACAGGGATTAAGGGCCTGATCCTGAGCTACGGCCGCCGTCGCTAGTACGGCGGTCGTAGCTCTAATGCGCATGCGCCGGGCAGATGTTGCCCTGCGTTACTATGGAAACGCCCGATCTAAGATCGGGCGTCCATAGTAGCACCGTAGGGACGCTGGAGGGGACGTCCTCGAGCGTCCCTACGCTCATGTTACTGCTGGTGGGCGGGGGGAGGTAAGTAAATGAGGGTGGGGAGGCGTGCTAAGAGGCCATACGCTCCTGTGTGAGCGTATGGCCCCTTTCTTACGCCGGGCGAAGCTAGGGTAGCCTTCAGCCGGCGTAAGGAAGGGGCCATACGCCCGCACCGGGGGAGTGTCGGTCAAAATAAACGCCAATACGCTGTGCTTTAGTAAGCACAGCGCATCGGCGTAACTCTGGCAGTGGGAGTGTCGGGCCAGAGCACCGATGTTACGCTGAGCACTACAGCGCTCAGTGTAACATCGTAGCTCTGGATCAGGCCCTAAGTGTCTCACCAAAGATCCTAATATGCATTTACATTGTATATCTACAGCTAACAGGGCAGGGGCGTAAATTAGGTGACAGACTGGGGCCCCATAGCAAGGAGGCGGAGCCAGAGTGTAGATGGGAGGTACTAGGCAGAGTCGGGGGTCAGAGTTGGGCAGGACTGAACCGGAACTCCTTGCACCCCCTGTAGATACGCCCCTATTTCAGGGCCTGGTTAAGAAATCCACCCTAGGCTAAATTCTCAAAACACCAGCCAAACATGAAATCACTGTAATCGGTTTGTTTTCCTTCATCTCTGTTTAATTATTTCAAATATCCCCCCAAAAAATGGTGGTGGCGCCCCCTAAAGCCAAGCGTCTTAGGCTGCAGCCTGGTCAGCCTAATGGTTAGGTAATAACATGTTGAAACATTTTATCATTTCAGGAATCCTCGTTCAGGTTTGTAGCAGTCCTGATTTTGGCAGCATTGTCTTTTTTTTACGTGTCTTAAATAGTAAGTGAATCTGGGACAGCGTAAAAGGTTATAAACACAGGTTCCAGCCAGCAGAGTTTCAGTCTTGTGGTGGAGGTCTAAGTGATCGAACCTGTTTTCTGCCTCAATTAATGGTGTTTTAGTTTCTTCAAGCGTGGCTCTGGATTAAAAGTTTACAAGACTGGAGCAATGTGTAGAGTTTGGTAAGTTTTAAGGTTTTTAGTTATTTATTTAATGCATAGGCCCTTATGTTATTATGGGTACATTACAGGCTACAGTGGGCCTGTGCATCAGGGTCAGGGATCCCAAAGTGCCTGCATGCCCCAGAAGCCATGAGCATGCTGTCACCTGGGGGTATATTTACTAAAGGCGAGTTTATCCAACGATTTCAAATTGTTGGATCTCGCCGCGATTTACAGGTCGCTTTGCAGCGTGAATTCACCGAAGTCACCAAGCTGCGATTTGTCTGCGATTTTTTTAAACACCCACGAGATGTGTCGATTTTGCAAGGGGTAAATCGCGGTGCTTTTCTATAGAGCCCCTGGTGTAACTGATGTCATTATTAATATAAAAGGCTGCCCCCTAACGACCGAATGGTCATTAGGAGCGCCACGGAAGAAGAAGCAGGAGCCTGTCCGCAAGTCAAGTACAGAAGAGGCCAAGAAGCGGAACACACCACCGGAGACGCCACTTCTAGCAACCAGAGGACAGTCTACAAGCAACTGGAGAAAATTCAACTCATCAAGCAACTCTTCCCAAAAATGATGACAGCAAACGGTGAGTATCAAAATTTTTTATTCTTTTTCTACACCACACAATACATTCAGATACATTTAGTATAGGACACGGTGGGCACCGGAGGAAAGTGCACACATTAGGGGGCATTATTAGTCAGGAAAAATGTTTATTTTACATACACACTTATAGTAATGTATAACTGTATGTTTTGTGCAGAACGCACAGCGCAGCATGTTTAGAAGTCTTACCATGCTGACGCTGATATCAAGCATGCTGTGCTTGGATTTTACACACAGAAAAACACGTCAAATAGATTGACGTGTTTTTTAGTTTCTCTGTGAGGCACTTTCATTGAAAGCGCCCAACACAGCCTGAGAGTTTGTTTTCAGTAATTTGACGGCGATCTAAAGGCAATTTACACAAATCGCCATTAGTGAATCCGGTGAGCTGTATGTTTTCACTGCCAAACATCTGCACGATTTTTGTCCCGCTGTGTTTGGCGAGTTGAATTTGCTAAAGGCAAAAGTCACGGGACTTTGCCTTTAGTGAACACGGTGATGGCCAAATCACCTCCAAATTCACGTGAGTTGAGGCGATTTGGCAAAAATCGTCTTTAGTAAATATACCCCTTGGAGTACTGTAAGCACCAGCATGCCCAAACTTTTAATGGCAGCCTGGGCTTGCTGCAGCCTGTAGTACACCATTCCGGGAGATTTGCTGGCTCTCCCGGGATACCGGGAGTACTGCCCGAATTTCAGGAGTCTCCCGGACATTCCGGGAGAGTCGGCAACCCTGATTTACTTGCATTGTAATTTCTTCCTCTTATGAATTAAAAAGCGCAATTTTGGCTGAACATCGAGGGGATGCTCAGCAATTGGACAGAGATTGTTTTGTAGGTTAAATGTTTGGGCCAAAACACCAACATCGTGCCCGAAATCACTGTAATTGAATCACACAATGCAACATTTTTATTTATTGCTCAACTGAATCAGGCCCTTTAATTTTAAGGTTCAGTGGTCGGGGCAAATTTAAGTTTTCATGCATACAGCAGAATCACTCCTAAAAACACTTTCAATGCAACTGATGCAAGTGATAAATTTGCAAATAATACCTTCAAAAGAGTTTGTTTTCCAGAAATATATTTGTATGTAAATTAGCTACCACCCGTCACCCTTAAGAGTCTCCTCTATTTTCAGGTGCCTTTCATAGCCTACAATGTAATGTTCAATGGGGGTAGATCCAGAACTACGTTTGCCGTACGTTTATTTGCGGAGCGTATTTTCGTGCGCGTAAATTCGCTACACTCCCCTGGGCACACCCCTTGCACGGACGTATTTTGTCAATATACGCTTTCCAAACCCTACCTTAACTTTTTCCAACGTAGCCGCAGTCATACGCACACGTACGTATGGGCTGAACGAATTTGCGCAGCTAAGCACGCCCATACTCTACACTTTAAATACAACCCCCCGCCTACTTCACGTATTTCAGACATATTTTGGAGTAACGTAAAATTGGCACGCCCACACATAAGTATTTACGTGACACATACGTGAATGGCCCATACGTTCACAATTACGCTACGTTAATATGCGTATTTTCTATGGTGCGCATGCGCAGTGCGTTCAAAACAGTGATTTTACGTCTCCACCATGCGTAAATTTGCTTCGAAGCGTTGTTCTGGATCAGGCCCAATGTCTTTATTTATAGACATTTTCCAACAGGTAGCACATAGGTAATTTTTTGTCAGGTGCCTTACGGATCCCCCTTTCCCTCCCTTCCCCCTTAACACACACACACACATTTACACAGGCACTCACACACACACAGACACACAGAGGTCATAATCGTAAAACTAATGGAGGATGCAAAAACACAGATGCTAAGAAGTGAGTCATACATTACATTAAAATGATAAAATGGCCTTTAAAATCTCCCAGGACATCCTCTGATGTACAAACTGCATCACAGACGTAAACACAGTTCTGTGTCACTGCTTCGGAGTACAGAAAGTGTCATAAATAACGTGGTCTGTCATGGAGGAAACAGAATTGATTATTTGCCTCGCAGGTAGAATTGTATATTACTGTCAAAGCTGTGATATATATAAAGATCTGCTTTGCTCCTGTCTTACCTTTATACAGCTGCTGCCACTTTCATGAATCAAGAAATACAGACTGCGTCCGTTAACTATTATAAGAACAATCACTGTTATGTGAGTCATATATCATTGAAAAAAGTGGAACTCACTCAATGAGATAGAGGTGCAAGAAATCAGAGCTCACCAGAGTTTGTAAACAAAGGGTATCATTCTGAGTGATTTTTGCCGTTGAGGACATAGAACCGATCTTGGAAGTCTGTCCGCCAATATATGTACCCATTCCGAAGAAGTACCCAGTGTCAACGCACTGCCCATGAACGGGAATGGTACATGGCCTGTGTCACAAAACATAACAAGAAAGGCTAGAGGAACTAAACATGTATAGCTTGGAGCAGAGAAGGGAGAGGGGGAATATGACAGCAGCTTTCACATATATCAAGGGCTAGAGGGGGGGGCATTTTTCAGAGGAAGAGGTGTAATAGGTGTAATAGAACACGAGGGCATGAATATAAACTGGAGGGTGGAAGATTCAGAGGAAATGCGCGGAAAAATGAATTTACTGAAAGGGTGATAGATAAGTGGAATATTCTCCCATCTAAAGGTGGGTGATAAGTGGAATAGTATTCCATCGGAGGTGGTAGATAAGTGGAATAGCCTCCTGTTTGAGGTGGTTGATAAGTGGAATAGCCTCCCATCTGAGGGGTAGAGGTAACACAGTAGAACAGTGTAAACATGCTTGGGATAAATATAAGGATATCCTAAATCTCAAACTAAATTGAGGGTAAATAGGGTCTAGGGTCAGTATAGTTTTAAATAAACAACTGGGCAAACTGGATGGGCCATGTGGCTCTTATCTGCTGTCACTTTCTATGTTTCTATTTAATGGCGATTGCGCATCAAAACACGCTAGGAACGATTCTCAATAAGGCAGAGCAACCCATTCCGATGAACTAGCCTGCGCGGATACATACTTCTCGCATGGATCTGCATCCTCAAGATCCAGACCTCTGTGCTGCAATTCTTCCGATGGGTTTGCGTGCGTAAGGAATGACCGCATGGCCATTACGTACAATCCTCCATTACAAACGAATACCTTACGCGCAGGGGCAAGTGCGTATACGTTAAGGTAGGGTTCTGGGCATGGAAGCTCTGTACATGCGAGTGGAGTGTATGGGGAGCTCACCGCCTTCGCACAGACGGAATCTAGGATCGTACGTAAGCCTCCACTGCAGAGACTTATAAGAATTGGGTCCGGATCCGGTCTATAGTCACAAACACATACGCAAGATCTTTTCAGCTTACATTGTGGGTAATTATATGCCATAATCAGGGGCATAGAGAGGGAACAGTTCTGGTGGAGCATGAGCTCCTGGGGCGGAACCGGTCAGGGGGAGCTGGCTGGAGACTGGCAGGTGTTGACCAGTTCCAGGAGCCCTGCTACTGGCAGCGGTGTGCATGTGATGTCTTTTGCACGACTAGAGAAGTGACCTATGCAGCCAAGTGATTTTTCCATATTCCAAATTCAGCATTGGAGAGGGGGCACTGCACCATGGCTCCTACAGCTCAGGCCATAATCACTGTTATTGCCAACACAGGCTAGGTATTCTGACATTTCTAGTCCTAAGAGTAATGACCCTTCTGACAGGGGGTTGGGTTGTGTCCCCTCTTAGTCAGTTTACAGTATACTCAGTGTATAACCCTCCAGACTCACATATTTAGGGGGAATTTCTGGTGCTTGAGTAATAGAACTTAAGACTGCCGGAAGCTGATTAAAAAGCACACTCATTCATGTCTAGACAATGTTACCCAGTGCTTGAGGATCTCTGAATCTTTTGCTCAAGGATCTAATGGAAAGCCTGGATCCAGACCAATGTTGTCCTGTGCAAATACAATTCACACCCTGTAGAGTACAATGCAGTTTGTGGGAAGAGGGTGGAGAGGGGTGGAGGGGGGGGGGATAAGAAAAAAGGATCAGGGATAAGCACCAAGGACAGAGCCGAAGGCGTGACACAGTATCACAAGCACAAATGTCCAACAATAAGCACCACAGACAGCTCCACATTGTGTGACATGATTAAAACCATTTGTTTGGGAGAATTTTGTAAAACATTTCCATATCATTCCAAAAGTTAAAAGTAACAAAACAGTTTACACACTAAGGAGCTGATCCAGTAAGTTCCGTATGTTAGAAGATCCGTTGCATAACATATGGCGCGTGACTTCCGCAAGCAGCTTCCGCATTTCTTTCTCAGGATGAATGTGTAATCCTAAAACTTTGTTTTCCTACCTCCAACTTGTATATTTTTTTTTAAAGACCCCCAAAGTGTTGATCTATGTGGTCATTAGCCCTTTGGAATTGTAGCTCACATGGATATCTAAATCACAAGTAATAGGGTTACAGATTTACCTCAAAGCATGCAACCTGAACCTGGAGCATACAGAACCTGCCTTGGTTCCTAAAATCAACTTTTGATAAAAACGGGCAAAAAGTAGGCCAGAATACTCCATTCTTTTTTATGTTTCATAGGCCAGAAGGCGGCTTCATGAAGCTCCAGCTAGACCCACCAATACAGGAGTCAACGTTTAAAAATAATGTTCAGGTGATGTGTTCCATAGTAATGCAAAATGTCATATAAATGGTTTGTGCCAGCATAAATATTGGGGGCACTCAGATACCCTGAGCTGGCATCTATGCCCACCAAAGTGATCATCTGTGATGAGTAATGGTCAGAGTACAAATTTGGGCATGTTCATGTCATGGTTCTAACATATACCACTATATGAAACAAAACCAATATAATACTGCTTTTACATCACCGTCCCAGGAAAAATCCAGTTTTTTTTAATCCAAGTTACTGCCGTGTCCCAGCTCCTCACCCTTTTATTTTTATTGTCTGTTCATAATGGGCAATATTCAGGGTTTTTGAATCCGGATCTGCCCTGGCAAAAAAATGGAAGTCATCAGTTTGATGACTCATGTCCCTAATTCCCCTACTTTCTATCTGTTAATAGAGCCATAAACCTAGTATAAGCACTTAACATAAATTTAAGAACACTAGACTATGCTGGACAATATTGCAAATCATTCCCATGCACAGAGAAATCATTCTGGACAGAGAAATCTGTTTTCTTTAAAGTGTATTTCAGTTTCTAGCCACTAGTGGCCACCCTACAGCATCCTGTTTCCCAGCCTGTTCCCTATCCTCTTTCCTTCCTGTTCCTCGTTCACACCCCAACCACTACAGAGCACAGTGACTGGGTAAATAAGATAAAATAGCAGACAACTCAATCTCAGTGTTTGCTAAGCTCACCTTTACCATCTGCCAACATTACTGTCAGAGACTCTGATAACTGGCTCAGCTGAGCTATGTACATCAGTGCAGGGTAAGATTCCCTTCCAGACTGCTTGTCTCATTCTCACCTATGTCACACAGCAGTCTTCCTGCATGTATAATCTGTGCAGTCACTGACCTATTATTTAGTCAGAGGGACTTTATCTTGACATGTCTCTGATTTACATGGTTGATATAGAATTATACTTCCCAATTAAAGCCATAACATCCTAAAGGAGACATCTAACTTTACAGTATATGTAGTGCAATAAAAAGTTTATAACAACATTAATTTGTTATTTAATGCTTCATTCCTTTGTCACCAATCTTAAGCTTAAGGAAAAATACAGCCAATTCTGGAGTTGATGTTGATGAAGGCAAAAGCAGTTATTCCAATAGTACACAGTTAATTTAAGGCACAACTGTGTGGTCATTATGTACCAATACAGTACAGTGTTTGTGTATGTATATTTATTTTGAAGATTTCTTATTATTTATGGGAATAATTTTGAATCCTGCATTTGCCTCTGACATGTGAAGACTCTCCATAATCTGCAGTCATTTTCTATACAGTTTATCTGGAACAGTGGTGGAACCACTGGAGACAATGGAGTCGCTGGCCTCCGGGCGCCAGCCGTTAAGGAGCTGGAACTCCAGGGCCGCAGCAAACTCTGCTGCCGCTGTTGCTCACAGGATACAGGAGCCAGAGATTATTTGCCAGCCTGCAAGTAATCTGCGGCTCCTAAATCAGTGGCAGCAATAGATCCATGATGCAGGGAGCGCAGCTTATAATCGTTGCATCGGAAGCTACAGGGTGAGGGACCAATACTCTAATCTCCCTGGCTGCATCCATTTCATAATGTGAGTCTGAGGCCGTTGTGTGCAGGGTAATTGGGAGACCTCCCAGGCAGCCGGCAAGCAACGTCCTCGAGGAGCTGCATGGAAGAAAAATGGGAAGATAGAAAAGTAAGAAGAAGGAACTGCAAAGAGGTAAGTGAAGTTGTGTGGGTTGTTCATTTCAGGGGGTGGGGGCATTTATCTTGCCTCCGGAACACTCTGATATAATAACGCACTGATCCTGAAGTTTGTGTGCTGCTGTCTCATGTAAGTGAGTCTGTTTTAGTGCTGTCATGATGGACTAGTATAGGTTTATAGTCTATATATGGTGTTTATCCTCACTGCGAGTGTCTCCTATCAAAACATGTCACAGGCAGAAATTAAACAGAGATTTCCAGTTATTCTGCCAGGGCATAAACACACAAAACGCACAAGGTAAAAGGGCCTCAGCGTGGACGGTGAAAACCACATGCCATAAAAATAAACACAGATCTATGAATAAGACAAGGCTCAGGGGCTTAATACTCAGGAAAATAGAATACTGTCTACTAAAATGATGAGACGTTAGTGCAATATAAGAGAGAGGCTACTAAATTTATAATATAAACTCTCACTTTTATGGACAATCTAATGCCTCGGAATGGTCATAGATCAAGTGCTGCAGTGTAAGCTAGTCCTATATAAATGTTAATAAATGGCATCAAGTTAGAGGGATGTAGTTTGCCGGTATGGTGGTCTTTATTTTGAAAGACTATCATACGATCGCTGAATTCTCACTGCCAGCAATTGGTGGCAGTCTGTATCGCAGAAAGCAGCGGTGATGCGACTCCTCGAGACAGATTTACTAAGCTGCGGGTTTGGAAAAGTGCAGATGTTGCCCATAGCAACCAATCAAATTCTAGCTCTCACTTTCCTATTACGTACTAGAGAATGTCAGCTAGAATCTGATTGGTTGCTATGGACAACATCTCCACTTTTCCAATCCTGCAGCTTAGTAAATCTGGCCTCTGGAGTTGCAAAGTGTCATTCGCCGAAAGGTGTTTTTAGCTAACACTACCCTTTACCCCTTCCAAACCCTACGTTTCCTGCAGCCTTACCCTAACCTTTTTCAGCCCTAACACTCCATTTATATTACTGTTACTTTTAACTATGTATTAGCCCCACAGTGTTTGAGAAATGGTTGTATCAAGGTTAACAAGTAACAAAAAGAAGAAACACTATTTTGTATGCTGCTCCAGATGTTATGTTTATTACCGTAACTTCCATCGTACGGAACATAGTTCTGTACGATGGAGTTTAAGTAAAAGCAGGCCATGCTTCCCCTCTGCCCTCAATGGTGAGCGGGGGTAAGCATTTCAATTTTGCAGCGTAGGATCGTTATTCCACTTACATGCCCGACCGATAATCTGCAAGTGTGACTTAACTCTACCTTATGGCAGCGTAAGTGACACTTCTTATGAACGAGACAGGGGAGTGACAGGAAGGGCGGTTCAATCCCCACTCTCATGCAGAATTAAACACCCCCCGTATGTACAGAAACATATGGACGCCATCCCTGAACCTTAACTCGCCCACGTGTTAAAAGGAAGTTCCACTTTCCTTACATTTTTTATATTTTTTGTATTTATTACTATATTGTTATTATTATTAATAAGAATTATGAATAGGTCATCCTAAAGGGTGTGCAGCACCGTACAGATTACACAGTGCAAGCAAGAACGACAAACAAGGTGATACAGGCTATGACAGAATGATGATAAACAAAACAGAGAAACCCAATACAGCTCAGATACTGATCACCAAGGCTGAGGCGGTGATGAAGCAAGGGGAGGTGGAGGTCAAGAGGATGATGAGACCTGCTTGTGAGAGCAGGTGGGGGGGAACAGCCAGGAGACAGAGGTGAGGGTACACCAGCTGACGTGGTGTTCCGCTGCGTATTTTTTAAAGACAACGCATGTACACAATCTATGTAATGAAACGCTACGTAGATAGCGTAAAATAGTTACTATGCATGCGTAGTACCTCTGATTGGAAAACTAGGCACGTATGTTAAAGTAATCGTTGTTGTGAATTCGGTTCCTTACTTGTAACAAAAACAGCATAAATGCACATTACATAGAACCTGTTTTTACTCACATATGTAATCACTTAGACATAAAATTTTCCCTATTTTACTGTCAAGGAGAATTAGCATATTGTTCATTCCCGATAGCAATAGCTGTAGGGGCAATATCTTATAATACTCTCCGTGCCTGTCACAACTATTTTATTCGCATAGTAGGCTATTGGCATCCTGGCAGAAAGATACCAGAAAATGACAATGACACAGATCAAAACAGACAAAAATACAACAGATATTTAGGGGAAGTGACCAGAAAAATACATCTCCATATCTGCTGGTTCTATGTCCTATCTACTAAATTCTTATCAATCCCATTAATTATCCATTTTTTTTTTTTAAATAGCTGCCTTTTCGAAATAGAGACAGTCGAAAATTAGCTTTGGTTGTCTCTACTTCTAAAAGACAGCATTCCTGGTGGTGACACGCAGGTTGGGGTTTGATTTATACTTACCATTCGGAGCAACGTCTTTGGTGCTCTGGGGATCGATTGCTTTGCCACTTCGAACTAGCTGCGAGAGAACGGCCCTTTAAAAATTGGGCCGTTCTCAGGGAGACCCACATTCCACACACACACAAACACATCCCACATACACACAAACAAACACACACACATACACAAAACAAAAATCATAAAAAATAAAATAAAACTCCACCACAATAACTTAAACAGTAAATAGAGGCAAAACAAGGCTACAAGTTTTGTAATTTTTAACAAATCCCAGAAAAAATTAAGTTGCAAGATTTGGATACAGCACAAGAAAAGGTTTTGTTTTTACCAGCTAAATACACATTTAATTTAATGTAAATCATAGATATATCATCATCTTGCACCTAATTCAACAATTCTTAAAAAATGAAATGTAAACATTTAACAGAAAAAAGGCTTCTGCAAGCACAGCAGAGTATGGGCACGGAGCTAGTTTAGGAAATACTCTCAGGGCCCGATTCAGTTAGCCACAATGACAGGAAAAAGATTGCGGTGCGCTTTCTCGTCATATATGGTAGGAAAAATGTGCAAATTTTTGTGTGCACCTCTATGGGGTGCGCATATAAAGTGTTCAAAAATTTTTTCGGAATTAGCTTTGCACCGCAAATAACGCCGATGCGAAGTTAATTGATTCGGGCCCCCAGTCTCAAATACTAGACCATACTCATTTTCCATTAAGCCACTCCCCAAATCAGTCATGTGACCATTATCACAAAACATAACTGACCCAAAGGGCTAGATTTACTAAACTGTGGAGGAGGAGAAATGGAGATGTTGCCCATAGCAACCAATCAGATTCAAGCTCTACCTTTCATATAGATTGCCAGCTAGAATCTGATTGGTTGCTATGGGCAACAATTCCATTTTTATTTTTCTGCAGTTTAGTTAATCTAGCCCAAAGGCTCCTTACTTTAATACAAGCTCTATAGACACATCCCAGCACCATTATATATTTCATGTATATCTATTTCCATTTGCATTATATGGATACAAAAGGTGGAAAAAGTAAAACAAAAAATAAAGGTGATTTATCTGGTGCCCTCAGTTCATTATTCTTTAGTGATAAACGATCATCACTTACCCAGATTTGCAGCTTCACCCTCTTGTCATTTCGATAAACGGTCTTCACCTTGAAATCTATTCCCACAGTGCTGACAAAAGCGGAGGTGAATGTGTCATCCGCAAGACTTTCAGCTTTAATTTGAGGGTATTTACATCCAAATCAGGTGAACGGTGTAGGAATTACAATGGTTTCTATATGTGCCTCACAC